>CM024573.1:22666782-22929541 GCA_014182395.1 Eucalyptus sp. ANBG9806169
TAAAACTTCTAATGTACTTGTTTGAGGGAAAGTGTTTTCTAGAAATCCATTTTTCACCCGTGTAGTTCCTTGAAAATGATTAGTCAACTAAAAATACTTTCCGGTCAAATAAAATATTCATGTATAAAATCAAGAAAGTGCATTCCCTAATCTAAGAAAGTAAAAACATTTTTCAAAATTGCTCATCTTGATTTGTTAATATTTTATTATTATTTTTCTTTTTCCTTATTCCTCCCTTCGCTGGTCATTAGCCTCAATTGGCCACAAGCACGGGTCGGTGAGGGCTAGCCTCGGGTGAGGCCGAGGTCCCTAGCGAGGCTTGAGGTCGCCAGCCTCTGGTGAGCTTGAGCCTCGCCTACCTTGCCATAGTGAGGTTGAGCTCACCTGATTTTGACTAGCTCGACCTTCCTCGAGGCTACTTAGGTTGGCCCTCCCCCGCCGTTGCTAAGGCTTGACAACTGGTGGTGGAGAGAGGAAGAAAGAAAAAAAAAAGAAAGAAAAGAAAAGAAATAATAAAATAAATAAAATTTTATTTTTTTGCGTAAGATAATGTCATGTTATCGAAATAATTTTCAATATGAGATCCAAACACTAGAAAATTTTTCAATCACATATCAAAAAACAAAGGAAAATTAATGATTTCCCTATAAAATGATTTTATGAAAAATTACGTTTTTGTGAAACAAACATACACTTCAAAGTCAAAGTAGTTATTTGAAAAAGGAGTGGTTAGAAACTAAGGTTGTGAATAATAACAATTCTATTGAAGAAATTGTTGTTTTTTTTTTTTTTATTTCTATTCTCTGGACAAGTTTCTGAGCAAAAATATGTATTGATAATTATACAAAATTTCTCTTTCTTAAGTGGCAGCGAGAGGTGGCCATGGGTGGGTGGCTACCGATGGCAGGTAGGTAGCAGGCAATGACGAGAGTGAGCGATGAGAGGAATCTTTATTTCTCACTTTTATTCCAAAAATAGAAAAGCAAAAAGAATTTTACTTTTGATTTTTACTATAAACCTATTTATTGAGTAAAAATTTGTTTCGGAAATAAAAAAATAAAATTGTGTTATCAAATAGATTTTTGTTCCAAGCCTTTTTTTGAGAACAGAAAAATAGAAAAATAGATAAACAAAATAGTTATCATACGTGGTATAGGGTGTGAGGCGGCACTCTGTTACATCGTCTTCAACCATAAATTCTCTACTAGTATAATCATATCAATATCTTTCCGATTAGATGGGTAAGAAAGGGAAGGCCCCGACTTAGGGGTTGGGAACAAAACATTAATCCAATGGTGATTGACAAGACGTGAATAGCGCAAGTGATTTCATGTTTGACATAACTTATTATCTCATCTGTGAGGTTAGTGACTCAAGATAGACAGGCCCCGCCTCTAAAACATAACTTCTATAATGTTGGCTTAAACTAGTTTTGAATTCATGTTTGAAAGATCTGGACTGAAAGATGGCATTATTATTTACTTACCACAAAATAATAAAAAATAAACATACCAACCATATCATTGATACATTTTAACATTGATAACAGTTGACAAATGTATGTTTTTTTGGCTAGATGGAGTACTTATCTTTCATATAATTCGGCAGTGACTATCCGACCATAATAAAGCCACTAAATGAAGCATCATCAATAGTCAAGCTACCGGTTTTTTTTTTTTTTGGATTAACACAATGAAAAATCCCAAGCAGGTACATTTGTGACAAATTTATCCACCGTTAGTTTCCTTTAGATTTTATATTATCAAATTGTTGAGTTAGATAATATATGATAGTTGGTAGGTATACTAGTTTGAGATCTTACCTTCCGTTGTTTGTAGTTTTTTGTGATATTAACTCAATTTAAAAGAAATTAACAGAGAATAAATTTGTTATAATTGTATTAGTTTGGGGGTTTTTGGTGGTTAAAAAATTATTTTGTGATAAATTTATCATATGTACCAAATTAGGATTTTTTATGGTAAAAAAAAAATAATTTTGATTAAATTTGTCATAAATGTACTAAATTAGAGTTTTTCGTGGTATTAATCCTTATCTTTATTTTTGTTACAAGGCTACGAATTAATTCATGTCATGCAGGTGTTGACAACATATAAAGCACCTCCAACCATGATAATATGAGACAACAGCCAAACCCTTACTCTTAACACTCCGAAATCCCACCAGCCAACTGAGGGGCGCAATGGGTTTTTACATGCTCGTTCGCAAATTTCTTTTTGTTTGTCAGAAACCGATAAGCCTTCATTAAATCACCACAAGAAAGTGACCAGTGGTGCCACGAAACCATTGCAAGAAAAGAGCCCATACTTAATCAGCAAATGACACACGGTCCCATTGGGCTATTGCCTCGGCCATCAGAGTTTCAGTCCACGAACCTTCAATCCACAAGTTACCACCAGAGGTTACTAGAATTATAAAGAAAGCCCATTCGAGAGCCCTCAATTGGTTTCCTTCTCTCTCTTTCTTTCTCTCAATAATCACTTCATCTCTCTCCCACCACCTCCTCCTCTCTTCTTCTTCGTCTGTGCTTTCTTTGTTTTTCGTCGTCTTCTCAGCCAGGGACGACCGAGCCAGATTTGGCTCCGCGTGCGGTCGATCATGGTTGGCGGAACACCCCATTGTCAGGGCACAGACAGAGAGGAAGATGATGGCGGTTGGGGACTGGGTCGCGTGTAGTGGTTGAGTGATAGCTTACGAGTGCTCAATTCTAGGTTTTTCTAAAGGTTCATACCATGAAGAACACTTATAACAAATTTACCACAAACTAATTTTTTGACTACACAAAATCCTAATTTGGTACGTCTATGATAAATTTATCATTCATTAGTTTTTGTTAAATTTTATTGTTAAATTGCTTAGTTAAATGACACATGGCAATTAATGGGTATACTTGTTTAAAGTTTTATCTGTTTGGCTCAAGTGTATCGGTTTGTGATTTTTCGTGATATTAATCTAATTTAATATAAATTAATTGGATGAATTTCATGAAATAATTACCAACAGAAGTAAAAACAATAATGATTGTTTGGCCCCAAGAGAAATTCCTTAAGAAATGTAATATTCAGGTGATTGATAACTCTTATAAAATCAATTGATCAATAACTTTTAAAAAATGATTGACATCCTTATCTAGATAGTAAATGGTTATGCTAAATCGTTTTTGTTGAATGTCATTGAATTTGTGTTGGCACCAAGTGCATTCATTATTATTAAAAGCATGAAAAGTTAAGAAAAACAATAGGAGTAGCAACTGTGAATATTTGAGATATGCACTACATGAAAATTCGTGCTTGAGACGTTACTTAGTCGACACTTCGTATTATTCATGTTGTGAAGACAATTATATCAATTAAGAGCATAGAATCCCGACATAGCACCAACAAAAGAACAATTTACCACGTACTTATTACAATTGAATGAACAAGTGTCAATGGGAGTCATAGAATGACGAGCATGCTGTGGGTTGTGGTGAATTTTCTTCTGATAAGACGGGAAGGACGTTGCCAATAATGGGAAGAGGCCGTGGACCTGGGGGGAGGTTGGAGGGCCGAGCTCTTCGACCACCCGTGGCGACGTAAGAGAGAGCTTGGTACAAGCCCCAGAGGAGGTGCAAACACAACATCAAAACCAAGTAATCCATCTCTCTTTGTGAATCTACAGCCACAAGGCGTGCGATCACTTCCTATACATAGCTTGAACGTCGGTCTAGTTTTATTTTTTTATTGCATTTGTCTCTTTTTCTCAGAGTACTTAGCAACTCTTTCCCTCAGGCTCTCAAAATTCTGTCAAATTTTAGGCCTAGCTTTGCGGCTTTTGCCATAGTAAAACTAAAGTAGACTAGCTTTTTCACGGCAAGTATTTGACTGAAGCACCAATGAAATAGCAAAAAAAAAAAAAAAAAACACTTCAATTGGCAATTTAGTCTTGCAAATAGAGAGTATTCTACTACCAAAACAACTTCAATTGGGCAGATAAAGATATTTCAGAGAAAATTTCGTGTACGCTGGTATAAATGTAAAAAAATTTACGACGAGCGGATAGCGGCCGTAGTGCGATGCCGAGGCCCCTGGGTCATTGGCTCCATGTAATAGGAACATGCTTTGGCTGGTAGGTATGACTTAAGCCATTGAAACATTTCTTTTTCGAAACAAAATAATATTTTTTAAGCTAATGATATCCAATTTTAATTTCACTTTCACACGGAAACGACTTATCGCTCCACAACAAGGCCTCATGATATGAAAAATCAAGAGCAATTGTGATGTAGTCCAAGGTCAACTATTCAACCAATAGGATCGGAAGAGTGACTTATACACATGGAAACTTAGTCATCAAATCGAGTAAAAATTTCAGCTCCATGTTAGCTCAGGAAAATGAGCAAAACTTTGTCAATTCAGATCGGAATGACTTGATTCTAAAGCCAAGAGAATGGAGACTCTTAGATCTATAAATTTTATCTTTTTCCTTCGGATAAGCACTATATGATTGTTGATTTTGGAAGGTATTGGGCGAAACAAGATTGGACAGCTGAAAGTGACCATTATTGTCGACCATTAACTTCAAGTAGTCAAATAGACCCCTGGTGAAACAAGATTGGACAACTGAACGTGACCATTAACTTCAAACTCGTGTCACATCGCATGGCATAATTGTCAACCATTAACTTCAAGTAGTCAAATAAGACCCCTGCCATTTTAGTCTTGCAAATAGAGAGTATTCTACTTACCAAAACAACTTCAATTGGGCAGATAAAGATATTTGGCTCCATGTAATAGGAACATGCTTTGGCTAGTAGATATGACTTAAGCCATCAAAACATTTCTTTTTCCAAACAAGATAATACTTTAAAGCTAATATGATATCCAATTTCAATTTCACTTTCACATGGAAACGACTTATCGCTCCCCAACAAGGCCTCATGATATGAAAAATCGAGAGCGATTGTGATGTAGTCTAAGGTCGACTATTCAACCAATAGGATCGGAAGAGTGACTTATACACATGGAAACTTAGTCATAAAATCGAGCAAAAATTTCAGTTTTGTGTTAGCTCAAGAAAATGAACATAACTTTCAGATCAGAATGACTTGATTCTAAAGCCAAAAGAGAGACTCTTAGATCTATAAATTTTTTTTCCTTAGATAAGCACTATATGATTGTCGATTTTGGAAGGTATTGGGCGAAACAGGATTGGACAGCTGAACGTGACCATTAACTTTAAACTTGTGTCGCATCGCTTGGCATAATTGTTGGCCATTAACTTCAAGTAGTCAAATAAGACCGTGTTTAGTACAGCTGCGTTGGATTAACCTCGAGTAACACTGAGTAGCCAGATAAATCAACTGAAGGCGACCATTAACTTTAAGCTCGTGTTGGCTCACGTGGCATAATTGTCGACCATTGACTTCAAGTTCATGCTGCATGGCATGGTGCTTTAACAAGAAGAGTTTGCCAGAGATCTTCTGTGACCACCAATATGTTCAGTTCGAGCTTCAACTCAATGGAACATAAAAATAAAACTTATTAGTGTACTTGTTTGAGGGAAAGTGTTTTCTAGAAATCCATTTTTCATCCGTGTAGTTCCTTGAAAATTATTAGTAAACTAAAAATACTTTTCGGTCAAATAAAATATTCATGTATAAAATCAAGAAAGTGCATTCCCTAATCTAAGAAAGTGAAAACATTTTTCAAAATTGCTCATCTTGATTTGTTAATAATATTTAATTAATTTATTATTCTTTTCTTTTTCCTTATTCCTCTCTTCACTGGTCATTGGCCTCGACTGGCCAAGAGCACAGGCTAGTGAGGGCTAGCCTCGAGTGAGGCCAAGGTCCCTAGCGAGGCTTGAGGTCGCCGGCCTCCGGTGAGCTTGAGCCTTGCCTCGCCTTGCCATAGTGAGGTTGAGCTCACCTGATTCTGACTAGCTCGACCTTACTCAAGGCCGATTAGGTAGGCCCTCCCCTGCCATCGCTAAGGCTCGGCGACTAGTGGTGAGAGGAAGAAGGAAAAAAAAGAAAAGAAAAGAAAAGAAAAGAAATAATAAAAATAAATAAAATTTTATTTTTTTGCTTAAGATAATGTCATGTTATCGAAATCATTTTCAATATGAGATCCAAGCACTAGAAAATTTTTCAATTACATATCACGAAACAAAGGAAAACTAATGATTTCCCTAGAAAATGATTTTACGAAAAATATTTTTTGGAAAAAATTATGTTTTTGTGAAACAAACATACACTTCAATGTCAAAGTAGTTCTTTGAAAAAGGAGTGGCTAGAAACTAAGGGCACGAATAATAACAATTTTTTTCGAGAAATTGATTTTTTTATTTCTATTATTTGGACAAGTTTCTGAGCAATAATAGGTGTTTGATAATGATACAAAAATTATGTTCCTGAAATATAAATTCATTTGATAATGACACAAAATTTCTCTTTCTTAAGTGGCGGTGGGAGGTGGCCAACGGGTGGGTGGCTACCAATGGTAGATAGGCAGTGGGCGATGACGAGAGTGATGAGAGGAATCTTTATTTCTCACTTTTATTCTGAAAATAGAAAAGCAAAAAGAATTTTGCTTTTGATTTTTATTATAAACCTATTTATTGAGTAAAAATTTGTTTCAGAAATAGAAAAATAAAATTGTGTTATGAAACGAATTTCTGTTCCTAACCTGTTTTCGAGAACAGAAAAATAGAAAAATAGAAAAACAAAATAGTTATCATACGTGGTATAGGGTGTGAGGCGGCGGCCTGTTACATCGTCTTCAACCATAAATTCTCTGCCAGTATAGTCATATCAATATCTTTCCGATTAGATGAGTAAGAAAGGGAAGGCCCTGACTTAGGAGCTGGGAACAAAACATTAATCCAATGGCGATTGACAAGACGTGAATAGCACAAGTGATTTCATGTTTGACATAACTTATTGTCTCATCCGTGAGGTTGGTGACTCAATATAGACACGCCCCGCCTCTAAAACACAACTTCTATAATGTTGGCTTAAACTAGTTTTGAATTCATGTTTGAAAGATCTGGACTGAAAGAATGGCATTGTTATTGTAATTCCACCTACCACAAAATAAGAAAAGATAAACATTCCAACCATATCATCGATACAATTTAACATTGATAACAATTGACAAATGTATGTTTTTTGGTTAGATGAAATACTTATCTTCCATATAATTCGGCAGTGACTCTATTTGACCATAATAAAGCCACTAAATGAAGCATCATCCATAGTCAAGCTATCAGTTTTTTTTTTTTTTTGGATTAACACAATGAAAAATCCCAAGCAGGTACATCTGTGACAAATTTACCCTCCGTTAGTTTCCATTAGATTTTATATTATCAAATTGTTGAATTAGATAATATATGATAATTGATAGGTATACTAGTTTGAGGTCCTACCCTCCGTTGTTTGTATTTTTTGTGATATTAACTTAATTTGAAAGAAATTAAGAGAGAATAAATTTGTTATAAATGTATCGGTTTGGGAGTTTTTGGTGGTTAAAAAATTAGTTTGTGATAAATTTATCATATGTGTAACAAATTAGGATTTTTTATGGTAAAAAATAATAATTTTAGTTAAATTTGTTATAAATGTACTAAATTAGAGTTTTTCGTGGTATTAATCCTTATTTTTATTTTTGTTACAAGGCTACGAATTAATTCATGTCATACAGGTGTTGAGAACATATAAAACACCTCCAACCATGATAATATGAGACAACAGCCAAAAGCTTACTCTTAACACTTTGAAATCCCACCAGCCAAGGTTGCGCATGGTAACATTTCTATTTCTTAGAAATTCTGTTCTTTTGTTCCCGGGAACAAATAAAGAACAGAAATCCGTTTGGTAATGCCAAGTTGTTTTTCTATTCCCCGGAATAGAAAGTTAGCTCAGGAAAATATTTGGAGCAAAAACGAGAAACAAAAAAAAAAATTGCTCCTGTTCCGGGGAACAACTTCTAGAAATAAGCTAATTTTTTTTTTCTTTTATTCCTCTCTCTTGCTACGGCCACCTCCAACTGCCACCGGCGGCGGTGAGTAAGAATAAAAAATGAATAAATAAAAAAAAGAATCGTTGCGTTACCAAACACATTTATATTCTTTTTCTATTCTAATAGTAGAAATTTTGTGTAATTACCAAACGAGTTCTTTTATTTAGAAATTATTCTCCAAAATAGAAATAGAAAAGAATTATTTCTGAAAAAAAAACTCTTTCCCAAAATAGAAACGTTGCCATGCGCACCCCAATTGAGGGGCGCAATGGGTTTTTACATGCTCGTTTGCAATTTTCTTTTTGTTTGTCAGAAACCGATAAGCCTTCATTAAATCACCACAAGAAAGTGACCAGTAGTGCGACGAAATCATTGCAAGAAAAGAGCCCATACTTGATCAGCAAATGACACACGGTCCCATTGGGCTATTGCCTCGGCCATCAGAGTTTCAGTCCACGAACCTTCAATCCACAAGTTACTACCAGTGGTTACTAGAATTGATAAAGAAAGCCCATTCGAGAGCCCTCAGTTGGCTTTGTTTTCTCTCTTTCTTTCTCTCAATGATCACTTCATCTCTCTCCCACCACCTCCTCCTCTCTTCTTCTTCGTCTGTGCTTTCTTTGTTTTTTCGTCGTCTTCTCAGCCAGGGACGACCGAGCCAGATTTGGCTCCGCGTGCGGTCGATCATGGTTGGCGGAACACTCCATTGTCAGGGCACAGACAGAGAGGAAGATTCGGGGACTGGGTCGCGTGTAGTGGTTGAGTGACAACGTGTGAGTGCTTGATTCTAGGTTTTTCTAAAGATTCATAGCACGAAGAACACTTATAACAAATTTACTACAAACTAATTTTTTGATTACAACAAATCCCAATCTGGTACATTTATGACAAATTTACCATTCATTAGTTTTTATTAAATTTTACTGTTAAATTGTTGTGTTAAATGACACGTGGCAATTAATGGGTATACTAGTTTGGAGTTTTATCCTCTGTTTGGCTCAAGTGTATTAGTTTGTGATTTTTCGTGATATTAATCTAATTCAATGTAAATTGATTGAATGAATTTCATGAAATAATTACCAACAGAAGTAAAACAATAATAATTGTTTGGCCCCAAGAGAAATTCCTTAAGAAATGTAATATTCAGGTGATCGATAACTCTTATAAAATTAATTGATCAATAAATTTTAAAAAATGATTGATATCTTTATCTAGATAATAAATGGTTATGCTAATTCGTTTTTGTTTTTTTTTTTTGTCGGTCCTACTCTATTCCTATTCCACACTCACTCTCGGACTTTGCCTTGCCTCTTGCGGGCGTGGGAGTCGAAACCCACTCTTGAAACTTTCGCGTCCCCACCCCATCCCCCCCTGAGAAGGTGGGGATTTGAACCCCTCACCTCCCCCTTCCATGTTGGAAGGGTGGCCACTGGGTAATTCGTTTTTGTTGAATGCCACTGAATTTGTGTTGGCACCAAGCGCATTCATTATTATTAAAAGAATGAAAAGTTAAGAAAAACAATATGAGTAGTAACTGTGAATATTTGAGATATCCACTACACGAAAATTCGTGCTGGAGACGTTACTGAGTCGACACTTCGTATTATTCATGTTAAGAAGACAATTATATCAATTAAGAGCAAATAATCCCGACATAGCACCAACAAAAGATCAATTTACCACGTACTTATTACAATTGAATGAACAAGTGTCAATGGGAGTCATAGAATGACGAGCATGCTGTGGGTTGTGGTGAATTTTCTTCTGATAAGATTTTTTTTTTTTCCATACACTGATTTGTTCGAGATTTATTATTTTCTGGAACATTTTTGGAAAGTTATGAGTAAATATGAGGTGAGTGTGATTATGTTGTTAAGCATGGTTGTTCAGTATCTCGTTGCGGGGAGATGTTTCGTACACGGATATGTCTAGCGAGAAAGAGCAGGAGGAAGAATGACAGGAGTATAGGAAATTGAAAGAACGAATAAAAAAAGATGAGTGATTGAAAAGGAGAAAAATAAAAATAAAAGAAGAAAAAATGTGGTTGAGCTTAGTAAGTGTTTGGACGTGGGAAAAGACCTAGTGAAAGGGATGGAGATTTTTCTTTTATTCGAAAAAAGGATAGAGATGAAGGGTCGGAAAATGATAAATCAAAGGAAGCAAAAAGTAATAAAAAATGGCGGCAATATTTCCACTCTTTAATGACTACATCCACGCAATTATCATCAAAATGATAAAATTGCCCTCTATTATTCAATTGCAATTTAGATTATTTTCTTTTTTTATTTTAGTTTTTCTATATCAATGCAGGACATTACATATATATAATGTTAGAATTACTTTTATAGAAATTTATTTTGTCGAAAAGAGAATTTCCAAAAATTGGTGAGTAACTCAAATGAGAATTGACAATCCTATACTATCCACAACTTAATGGAAGAAAAGTTGGCTAATTTATATTGATGACTTTTAAAAAAGAGTTAAATATAAAGGGTTGTTAATCGAGGCAAATAAAATTAGTAGCTTAATAGAGAAGTCGGTAAACTCAAAAAACAGGCATTGGTAAGTGACTCCCAATTAACTTAGTGATAATCTAATTTGACAAAAGTTGATAAATCACTTTGATTTGTGTTAGTAATTTTATATAAAAATTAATAAATTTAAACATTGGTAGTTATATAGATACAAGTTTGTAAAATAGTGCAAACATTTCTAATCTATATACTATAAGAAAAAGTTGGTAAGTTTGTAAAATTATTGGTGAGTTACAAACAAGTTATCAGGAGTCGATACATCTAGAATTTTTCATTTATATTTTTGGGCCGATTATAAAAGAATTTTACAATCACAAAAGACAGGATGTTGAATTTGGAGGGTATAAAGTAATTGAAGCTTCTAGAGATGAGAAGAAAAAGATATTTGATTCTGTTAATTTGATAAAGTTATTGACCAAAAATAATCCGATAACGTTTTTCTACTAGTGGACAATTTTTGTCTTGAATACGATGTTAAACCAAATAAATTTAAACGATAAATGATTAAAGTAAAAAACAATGGTCAAGCAACAGCTTGCCACCTGCCACAAAGTTCTATTAAATTCACCATCATCACACACCATTAATTTTTTTTTTATCACCATGGAAACTGGAAATTATATTCACTAATATCATAGTTTTGCCGGATCTAAATTCAAGAGAATTTATCCATTTTACCAAAAATATTTTATACTCTTTTTTCTACAAATAGACCATGCGACGAACATAATATATCATAATTACGTAGAATGTAACCCCAACATGCATTTCTTTTTCTTCTTTCATATAGGAATGGCCACAGCTTTTAGAGATTCAGCCTTTTGGATGGCTATTCCAAACTTGTCTTCCATGTTCATGTTCTCAGGGGTAACACCATCTACGAGCCTCCAACTGAAAATATTGATGAGCGAACCGAGCATAAGAGGCAAAATTCTCATGGCCAATGGCAATCCCGGACAGATCCGCCTGCCGCCGCCAAAAGGTAGGAGCTCGAAGTTTTGTCCCCTGACATCGATATGGGATCTGAGAAACCTATCGGGCATGAACTTGTCTGGATGGTCCCAGACGCTTGGATCTCGGCCTATCGCCCATACATTGATGAGGACTTGTGCACCCTTTGGAATTGTGAAACCGCCTGCAATGACATCTTCTCCGGATTTCCGAGGAAGAAGGAGAGGAGCTGACGGGTGAAGTCGGAAATTCTCCTTCACGATAGCTTGTAAGTAGGGTAAGCGAGAGATATCGGCCTCTTCAATCTGCTTGCCTTTGCCAATGACTTGATGGAGCTCGGCTTGGGCTGTCGATAGCTTTTCTGGGTTGCGAAGTAGTTCTGTCATCGCCCACTCCAGAGTACTCGCAGTGGTTTCGCTACCGGCAACGAATATGTCCTGCATGACCGATGTCGCAAATCAGAGATTTTGTACCTAGAAATTAGATGTTAATCATCACAAACAAGGAGGCATGAGACAAGGAGACAGTAACAGTAGTAGATGCTTGACTAAGGACATGTCCAGGGTCTCCTTTTCATCTTCCACTAAATCAAGAAGATCATCCAAAACATCGTTATGCTTAATCGAGCCGGTCTCCATCCTCAGCTGCAACCTTCTCCGGATCAGGTCGTCAAAGATGTCGAACATCTTCTTGAAATGTGCTTCGAGGCGATGCTTCGGACCACGAGGGCCGATCTTCTTGAGGACGGGAAAGTAATCCGCCAGGTTAGGCTTTCCAACCTCAACCATCATTTGCCACACCACTTCCTTCAGCTCTCTGGCTGGAGTCAAAGGTTCCATCGTGTCCAAAGAGAAAATCGTGCTCGATAGCACGTTAAGGCTGGTCCTAAAAGCTGCCTCGCCGATATTCACCGCCTCGCCAGCGCACGCGTATTTCCTAACAAAGCTGACCAGCTCTTGCACTTTCTTGCTGCGCAGGTGTTGGTTCAAATCGAGTTTCTTGCTGGAGAACACGTGCGAGTTGTATATTTTCCTCAGGTATCGGAACAAAGGAGATACGGGTACCCAGGCCAGGCTTAGTTTGTCATGGTCATGGGCCATGGCGGAATCAGGAACCATGCGATTCGAGAAGACCGCATCGTGGGTTTGGAGGATTTCTCTGGCGAGCGCGGGTGAAGAGATCACCACCGTGGTCACAAAGCCGAGTTCCAGTTTGATGATGGGGCCATAAACTTGAGCGAGGTTGGCGAGGGACTTGTGGGGAAGGTCTCCGAGCTGGAGGAGGTTGCCAATGATCGGAAGAGGCCGTGGACCTGGGGGGAGGTTGGAGGGCCGAGCTCTTCGGCCACCCCTGGCGACGTAAGAGAGAGCTTGGTACAAGCCCCAGAGGAGGTGCAAACACAGGATCAAAACCAAGTAATCCATCTCTCTTTGTGAATCTACAGCCACAAGGCGTGCGATCACTTCCTATACTTAGTTGAAAGTCGGTCTATTTTTATTTTATTTTATTGCATTTGTCTCTTTTTCTCAGAGTACTTAGCAACTCTTTCCCTCAGGCTCTCAAAAATCTGTCAATTTTAGGCCTAACTTTGCGGCTTTTGCCATACTAAAACTAAAGTAGACTAGCTTTTCCACGGTACGTGTATGACTGAAGGGCCAATGAAATAGCCAAAAAAAAAAAAAAAAAAAAAAAACTTCAATTGGCATTTTAGTCTTGCAAATAGAGAGTATTCTACTACCAAAACAACTTCAATTGGGCAGATGAAGATATTTCGGAGAAAATTTCGTGTACTCCAGTATAAATGTAAAAAAAATTATGGCGAGGAGATAGCGGCCGTAGTGCGATGCCTAGTGCGATGCCGAGGCACCTGGGTCATTGGCTCCATGTAATAGGAACATGCTTTGGCTGGTAGGTATGACTTAAGCCATCGAAACATTTCTTTTTCCGAACAAGATAATATTTTTTAAGCTAATATGATATCCAATTTCAATTTCACTTTCACACGGAAACGACTTATCGCTCCACAACAAGGCCTCATGATATGAAAAATCCAGAGAGATTGTGATGTAGTTCAAGGTGGACTATTCAACCAATAGGATTGGAAGAGTGACTTATACACATGAAAACTTAGTCATAAAATTGAGTAAAAATTTCAATTCTGTGTTAGCTTAGGAAAATGAACAAAACTTTGTTGATTCAGATCATAATGAGTTGATTCTAAAGCCAAAAGAATGGAGACTTTTAGATCTATAAATTTTACTTTTTCCCTCAGATAAGCACTATATGATTGTCGATTTTGGAAGGTATTGGGCGAAAGAAGATTGGATAGCTGAACGTGACCATTAACTTTAAACTCGTGTCGCATCGCATGGCATAATTGTCGACCATTAACTTCAAGTAGTCAAATAAGACCCCTGGCGAAACAAGATTGGAGAGCTGAACGTGACCATTAACTTTAAACTCGTGTCGCATCGCATGGCATAATTGTCGACCATTAACTTCAAGTAGTCAAATAAGACCGTGTTTAATACAGCTACGTTGGATTAACCTCGAGTAGCACTGAGTAGCCAGATAAATTAGTTGAACGCAACTATTAACTTTAAGCTTGTGTTGGCTCGTGTGGCATAATTTTCGACCATTGACTTCAAGTTCATGTTGCATGGCATGGTGCTTTAACAAGAAGAGTTTGCTAGAGATCCGCTGTGACCACTAGTATGTTCAGTTCGAGCTTCAACTCAATGGAACATACAAATAAAACTTCTAGTGTACTTGTTTGAGGGAAAGTGTTTTCTAGGAATCCATTTTTCACCCATGTAGTTCCTGGAAAATGATTAGTCAACTAAAAATACTTTCCAGTCAAATAAAATATTCATGTATAAAATCAAGAAAGTGCATTCCCTAGTCTAAAAAAGTGAAAACATTTTTCAAAATTGCTCATCTTGATTTGTTAATATTTTATTATTAATTTTTTTTTCTTGTTCCTTATTCCTCCCTTCGCTGGCCATTGGCCTCGACTGGCCACAAGCACAGGCTAGTGAGGGCTAGCCTCAGGTGAGGCCAAGGTCCCTAGCGAGGCTTGAGGTTGCCAACCTTTGGTGAGCTTGAGCCTTGGCTGCCTTGCCATAGTGAGGTTGAGCTCACCTGATTCTGACTAGCTCGACCTTACTCAAGGCTAATTAGGTTGGTCCTCCCTCGCCGTCACTAAGGCTCGACGATTGGTGGAGAGAGAAGAAAGAAAAGAAAAGAAATAATAAAAATAAATAAAATTTTATTTTTTTGCTTAAGATAATGTCATGTTATCGAAATCATTTTCAATATGAGATCCAAACACTATAAAATTTTTCAATCACATATCACGAAACAAAGGAAAACTAATGATTTTCCTAAAAAATGATTTTACGAAAAATAATTTTTGAAAAAAAAATTACTTTTTCGTGAAACAAACATACACTTCAAAGTCAAAATAGTTCTTTGAAAAAGGAGTGGTTAGAAACTAAGGGCGCTAATAATAACAATTCTATTCAAGAAATTGATTTTTTTTTTATTTCTATTCTTTGGACAATTTTCTAAGCAAAAATAGGTGTTTGATAATGATACAAAATTTCTGTTCCTGAAATATAAATTCATTTGATAATGACACAAAATTTCTCTTTCTTAAGTGGCAGCGGGAGGTGGCCAACGGGTGGGTGGCTATCGATGGTAGGTAGGCGCGGGCGATGACAAGAGTTAGCGATGAGAGGAATCTTTATTTCTCACTTTTATTACAAAAATAAAAAGAAGAAATAATTTTACTTCTGATTTTTATTATAAACCTATTTATTGAGTAAAAATTTGTTTCCAGAAATAGAAAAATAAAATTATGTTATCAAATGGATTTCTGTTTTAAATTTGTTTTTGAGAATATAAAAAAAAATAAACAAAATAGTTATCATACGTGGTATAGGGTGTGAGGCGACACTCTATTACATCGTCTTCAACCATAAATTCCCTGCCAGTATAATCATATCAATATCTTTCCGATCAGATGGGTAAGAAAGGGGAGGCCCCAACTTAGGAGTTGGGAACAAAACATTAATCCATGGCAATTGACAAGACGTGAATAGCGCATGTGATTTAATGTTTGACATAACTTATTATCTCATCCGTGAGGTAAGTGACTCAATATAGACACGCCCCGCCTCTAAAACACAACTTCTATAATGTTGGCTTAAACTAGTTTTGAATTCATGTTTGAAAGATCAGGACTGAAAGAATGGCATTGTCATTTTAATTCCACCTACCACAAAATAAGAAAAGATAAACATTCCAACCATATCATCGATACAATTTAACATTGATAATAGTTGACAAACGTATGTTTTTTTTGGCTAGATGAAGTACTTATTTTCCGTATAATTCGACAGTGACTCTATCCGACGACCATAACAAAGCCACTAAATAAAGCATCATCCATAGTCAAGCTACCGGTTTTTTTTTTTTTGGATTAACACAATGAAAAATCTCAAGCAGGTACATCCGTGACAAATTTATCCTCCATTAGTTTTCATTAGATTTGATATCATAAAATTGTTGAGTTGGATAATATATAATAGTTGATAGTATACTAGTTTGAGGTCTTACCCTCTGTTGTTTGTAGTTTTTTGTGATATTAACTTAATTTAAAAGAAATTAACATAGAATAAATTAGTCATAAATGTATTAATTTGGGGAGTTTTTGGTTGTTAAAAAATTAGTTTGTGATAAATTTATTATGTGTACCAAATTAGGAATTTTGATGGCAAAAAATTTTTTTTGGTTAAATTTGTTATAGATGTACCGAATTAGAGTTTTTCGTGATATTAGTCCTTATTTTTATTTTTGTTACAAGGCTATGAATTAATTCATGTCATACAGGTGTTGACAACATATAAAGCACCTCCAACCACGATAATATGAGACAACAGCCAAACCCTGACTCTTAACACTCCGAAATCCCACCATCTAACTGTGGGGCGCAATGGGTTTTTTACATGCTCGTTCGCAATTTTCTTTTTGTTTGTCAGAAACCGATGAGCCTTCATTAAATCACCACAAGAAAGTGACCAGTGGTGCGACGAAACCATTGCAAGAAAAGAGCCCATACTTAATCAGCAAATGACACACGGTTCCATTGGGCTATTGCCTCGGCCATCAGAGTTTCAGTCCACGAACCTTCAATCCACAAGTTACTACCAGAGGTTACTAGAATTGATAAAGAAAGCCCATTCGAGAGCCCTCAGTTGGCTTTCTTCTCTCTCTTTCTTTCTCTCAATGATCACTTCATCTCTCTCCCACCACCTCCTCCTCTCTTCTTCTTCGTCTGTGCTTTCTTTGGTTTTTCGTCGTCTTCTCAGCCAGGGATGACCGAGCCAGATTTGGCTCTGTTAAATATGACTCGAGTTTGAATAATTGCAAAACGCGATTTGCTGGATTAAAAGAATAAATATAAAATAAAAAAAAAGGAGGAAAGTTCTTGGCCGAGAAGCCTGAGGATTCCAAATTGAAGGAAATCAATTAGTGGGTTTTGGCGTGAAGGAGTTCTCTGCACGCGTGAGAAAATAAAAGGAAGCAGATGGGGCCCAAATGGGCACACATTAATAAAAGGGGAAGTTTTTCTCTTAGCTGCATGAAGCCTCCACGTGAATGGAAAGTAGTGGGGCCCAAGGTCAAAGGTTTGACCTTGGGCGCACACACGTATAAAAGCATGATCTAATTTCCTCTTTTCGGTGGCTTGCATGAAGGCGGCTGAAACCCTACGAAACGGAAAGAGGAGCTGCGCGTCCATGTTTCCGAAGAAGCCGCAAGTCCTCCTCGCGAAGCTTTGAAGAGATACGCGAAGCCGTACGTAGAGCGTATTGTGTTAAGCTTGAAAGCGCGGTAACTTTGTGCCGTGAATTTATACCAAGTGAGATGTTTATTTATAAAAACTTTGGGTTTGGGATAAATTGGAGTTTGGGAAACACCGAGAGAGTGTTTGAGTGACTTGAGTGTGTAATCTCCTTATATCGCTTGATCTATAGTGAAATTCGCTGCTGCTCTCCCCGTGGACGTAGGTCTTTACGACTGAACCACGTAAATCTGGTGTCCGATTTATTTTCTTCTCTGTCTATATTATTGTTTGATCGCTCGCCCTATCACAACAATTGGTATCAGAGCCAGGCTTGGCTGAGTTGAAGCGAATCAATGGCGACAGAAGAAGTAAAAGTGAGAATCGACATATTTGATGGGAAGGATTTTAGTTTCTGGAACATGCAAATTGAAGATTATCTTTATCATATGAAACTACACTTGCCTTTATCTGGGGAGAGACCAGAGACGATGAAGTAAGCTGATTGGGATTTGCTGGATAGACGAGCTATGGGTGTTATTCGGCTGACGTTGGCTCGTAACGTCGCGTTTAACATCTTGAAGGAGAAAACCACTGCTGACCTGATGCAAGCCCTGTCGGATATGTATGAGAAGCCCTCTGCGATCAACAAGGTCAATTTGATGCGACGCTTGTTTAATTTGAAGATGAGCTAAGGTGCGTCAGTTGCAAATCATATCAATGAATTCAATGTGATTGTTAGTCAATTGAGTTCAGTTGGAATTGATTTTGAAGATGAGGTATATGCTTTGATTCTGTTATCCTCATTGTCTAATAGTTGGAATACTACTGTTACTGCTGTTAGTAATTCCTCTGTGTCAACAAATTTGACGTTTGATGGGGTTCGAGATTTAATTCTAAGTGAGGACATTCGTAGAAGAGAATTTGGCGAACCTGTATCTGCTGCTTTAGTAGGTAAAAATAGAGGAAGATCTATAACACGTGTGGCTAATAGTAGTACTAATATAAACAGGCGTAGTCAATCTAGGACTGCTAATGTTGTCTATTGGAGCTGTGGCAAGAGGGGGCATCTTAGAAGGGATTGCCTTAAACTGAAGAATGAGAAGGGTAAGGGAACTATGGTTGATTCTGCAGATAATGTTGCAGCTGTAGCATATAGTGCCGATTATGTCTTGTTTGTCACTAATGATTCATCGCTTGATGGATGGATTTTGGATTCTGGTTGTTCTTTTCATGTCACACCAAATAGAAATTGGTTTATCACTTATTAGTGCACGGGTAGTGATAAAGTCCAATTAGGGAACAACGCTGAGTGCGATATTGTGGGTGTTGGTGATGTTAAAATCAGAATGCATGATGGTATTGTGAGGACATTGACTGGAGTAAGGCATGTTCCAGAGTTAAAAAAGAACTTAATTTCCTTGGGTGCCCTAGATTCAGCTGGTTGCAGGTATTCTTTAAAAAGTGGAGTTCTAAAGGTTGTTCGAGGTGCCTTGGTGATGATGAAAGGAATCAAGCATGGAGGCCTGTATAAACTTCAAGGTGAGACAGTGAAAAATTTCGCTGCGGAGACGTCCGATGCATCTGTTCGAGAGTCTTTTGACTGCTCGAGGAAGACCTGGGTGTTTGTGCCAAGGCACAAGTTTGATGCTGGTGTTAGGATCACGCAGTCAAGAGCTTTGATCGAGATGGAGACTGGTAAGTCGATCAAACATTTGCAGACTGACAATAGCATAGAGTTCTGCTTGGAGCTGTCAAATAAATTTTGCATGAAAGAGAGCATAGTGAAACACCGCACTAGTGCCAATAAATCACAACAATTTGCATAATTGACAAGAAGAACATTACTAGAGATGGCCCGTAAAATTATCTCTAGTGCTGGTATTACTAGGAGAATTCTAGCCGATGTGCTAAGTATGGTAAGCTACCTGGTGAATAGATCCCCATCAACTGCTATTGAATGGTAGACTCCTAAAGAAGTATGGTCAGGTAACGTTGCTGATTATTCTATTCTTAGAATGTTTGGTTGCCCGTGTTATTTTCGAGTGAGTGATGGTAAACTTGATTGGAGGGCAAGGTGCATATTCCATGGCTATGCACAAGGTGAGTGGGGCAATCAGTTGTGGTGCCCGGATATAAATTCACCTGTTGACAGCAGAGAAGTTACCCTTGATGAGTCTCCAGTACTTTTGGCTAGGAGTGATTATAGCAGTATTCAAACAGATCTGAACGGTGTTCAGCTTGAGGTGGAGTTGCGACTAGAAACTCCTGAGGTAGCGTATATAGGTACTAGCAAAATAATTGACACAGATGGTGCTCATAGCGAGGTGGAGCCTATAAAGCCAATGGTTGCTGTAACTGCTGAAATTAACAAGGTATATATTCGATCTCCTGATAGATATGGATGCAACAATGTTTTACTTTATTTGCGGTTGAAGAGGTTGTGTCAGAAAAACCTTGCAGAGTAGTTAAAGGTGCATGTGGAGTTGGTATTTTGATGATGTCCTCAGTTATGTCGAAGTTCAAGCGAGGCTTGGACTTGGATAAAATCTGTGGCGGTTGAGCCCATCGGGGGCTATGAGAAAGTAACGGCAGAGTTTGAATTTTTACGAAGCGATTGTAATTTGGCTCAACGTCGAGCCAAGGTGGAGATTGTTAAGTATGACTCGAGTTTGAATGATTGCAAAACGTGATTTGCTGGATTAAAAGAATAAATATAAAATAAAATAAAGGAGGAAAGTTCTTTGCCGAGAAGCCTGAGGATTCCGAATTGAAGGAAATCAATTCGTGAGTTTTGGCGTGAAGGAGTTCTCTGCACGCGTGAGAAAATAAAAGGAAGCAGGTGGGGCCCAAATGGGCACACATTAATAAAAGGGGAAGTTTTTCTCTTAGCTGCATGGAGCCTCCACGTGAATGGAAAGTAGTGGGGCCCAAGGTCAAAGGTTTGACCTTGGGCACACACACGTATAAAAGCATGATCTAATTTCCTCTTTTCGGTGGCTTGCATGAAGGCGGCTGAAACCCTACGAAACGGAAAGAGGAGCCGCTCGTCCATGTTTCCGAAGAAGCCGCAAGTCCTCCGCGTGAAGCTTTGAAGAGATACGCGAAGCCGTACGTAGAGCGTATTGTGTTAAGCTTGAAAGTGCGGTAACTTTGTGCCGTGAATTTATACCAAGTGAGTTGTTTATTTATAAACACTTTAGGTTTGGGATAAATTGGGGTTTGGGAAACACCGAGAGAGTGTTTGAGTGACTTGAGTGTGTAATCTCCTTATATCGCTTGATCTATAGTGAAATTCGCTGCTGCTCTCCCCGTGGACATAGGTCTTTACGACTGAACCACGTAAATCTGGTGTCCGATTTATTTTCTTCTCTGTCTATATTATTGTTTGATCGCTCGCCCTATCACAACAGGCTCTGTGTGCGGTCGATCATGGTTGGCGGAACACCCCATTGTCAGGGCACAGACAAAGAGGAAGATGATGGCGGTTGGGGACTGGGTCGCGTGTAGTGGTTGAGTGACAGCGTATGAGTGCTCAATTCTAGGTTTTTCTGAAGGTTCATACCATGAAGAACACTTATAACAAATTTACCACAAACTAATTTTTTGACTACATAAAATCCTAATTTGGTACATTTATAACAAATTTATCATTCATTAGTTTTTGTTAAATTTTACTGTTAAATTGCTAAGTTAAATGACACATGGCAATTAATGGGTATATCTATTTAAAGTTTTATCCTCTGTTTGGCTCAAGTGTATCAGTTTGTGATTTTTCGTTATATTAATCTAATTTAATATAAAGTAATTGGATGAATTTCATGAAATAATTACCAACAGAAGTAAAACAATAATGATTGTTTGGCCCCAAGAGAAATTCCTTAAGAAATGTAATATTTAGGTGATCGATAACTTTTAAAAAATGATTGATAGCCTTATCAAGATAATAAATGGTTATGCTAATTCGTTTTTGTCGAATGTCATTGAATTTGTGTTGGCACCAAGCGCATTCATTATTATTAAAAGCATGAAAAGTTAAGAAAAACAATATGAGTAGTAACTGTGAATATTTGAGATATGCACTACATGAAAATTCGTGCTTGAGACGTTACTTAGTCGACACTTCGTATTATTCATGTTGTGAAGACAATTATATCAATTAAGAGCAAATATTCTCGACATAGCACCAACAAAAGATCAATTTACCACGTAATTATTACAATTGAATGAACAAGTGTCAATGGGAGTCATAGAATGACGAGCATGCTGTGGGTTGTGGTGAATTTTCTTCTGATAAGATTTTTTTTTTTTTTTTTTTCCATACACTGATTTGTTCGAGATTTATTATTTTCTGGAACATTTTTGGAAAGTTATGAGTAAATCTGAGGTGCGGGGAGATGTTTCGTACACGGAAATGTCTAGCGAGGAAGAGCAGAAGGAAGAATGACAGGAGTATAGGAAATTGAAATACGAATAAAAAAAGATGAGTGATTGACAAAGAGAAAAATAAAAATAAAAGAAGAAAAAATTGGTTGAGCTCAGTAAATGTTTGGACGTGGCAAAAGACCCAGTGAAAGGGATGGAGATTTTTCTTTTATTCGAAAAAGGGATAGAGATGAAGGGTCGGAAAATGATAAATCAAAGGAAACAAAAAGTAATAAAAAATGGCGGCACTATTTCCACTCTTTAATGACTACATCTACCCAATTATCATCAAAATGATAAAATTGCCCTCTATTATTCAATTGCAATTTAGTTTATTTACTTTTTTTTTAATAGTTTTCTATATCTATGCAGGATCTACTTATCATAATTAAGAATTATATGTTTAGTTTTTGTTTATTGTAGATTCTCCATGTATATCAAGGGCATTATATATATATTTTTATTGTTAGAATTACTTTTATAATTTTTTTTGTCGAAAAGAGAAATTTCCAAAAATCTAATTCTTTTTCCATGTTGTTGATTATATTTATGGATAAATTGTTAAGTTGATGAAATTTAATTAAATCAAAACATTGCATAAATTAAGAACTTTTTTTTTTTGGGAAATGCTAGTGAAATATCATTATTTTAGATCGATAAATATCAATATAATCTATATACTATTTACAATATATATATATATATATATATATATATATATATATATATATATATATTAAGATACCTCATTGTGCATAATATTTTTAGTGTATTCATTTATATTCCTTTACCGTCTCACATGTTTTGTATAAAAGTGTCTCACTAGTATAACGAGGAAAAAGATAAATTCTTTAATATAGTAATATATATATATATTATAGATTAATGTAATTAATAAAATTTTTACAAAAAAAAAAAAAAAAAGAAGAGATTTTGAGATAAGAGGAACAAAAAATAGACAAGTTCTTACAAGGTCAATGATAAAAAAAACTTTTCAGTTTTATGCCATGTTAAAAAATGTTTTTTGGTCCTTACTACTAGCAAGACAATTTTACCTGGTGTATGTAAAATTTTATAGAAATATTTGAGAATGCACTTTTCTTTAGTATGCTAAAAAAATGTGAAATGGTTTATTATGGTGACTATCATAAATAGAAAAAAGGAGTCAGGCTATCACTTTAAACTGCAATTGAAAGATTATGGTAGTTTTTTCTTTTTAGTATAAATATGGATAGATAAAGTCATTTAGGGGGTGAAAATAGCGCTGTCCTAAAAAAAATGGAAAGAAAGTTCAGTTTCTATCGGTCACATTGGGTTGTAAGGGAAGAAAAATAGAATAGAAGGTAGTAATGAAAAAAAGAAAAGTAGCTGATAGAAAGGGGGCTTATTTTGATTGAAATAAAAAATAGGTTTACTTGGGGGATCGGTGTTAGTGTAGTAAAATGGGGTTATTTTTTAGGGTTCATTCGTTTCACGAAAAATGGGTCATTTTCAGAAAATATTTTCTCAGAAGTCATTTTCCAGGAAAACCTGAAAATATTTCGAAAAACATTTTCCAGTGTTTGGTAAGGAAAATATTTTTTGCTCAATAGATTGGCGAGCGCGAGCGCCAAGCTCGAGGCTCGCTAGATCGATGAGCACGAGTTTGAGATCGACGAGCTTGAGGTTCACCTAGTTTGACGACTAGCCAAGAAAGAAGAATATGGGAAACAAAGAAAAGAAAAAGAAAAAAAGAAAAGAAAAGAAAAGAAAAAGGAAATTAAAAATAATTCAAATAAAAAAAGAAAAGAAGAACAAGAAAGGAGAGGAAGAAGTGAGGATTTGTAGAGGTGTGAGATAAGAGAGATCAAGTGAGGAAAATGTTTTCCACTTTTCAAAAGTGGAAAACATTTTCCCCTACTTTAGAACACTTTTTTTTTTTTTTTTTTTTATGGAAAACATTTTCCCCAAGGAATTCATTTTCCGTGAAACGAACGCCGGAAAATCCGGAAAAAGTTTTCCCGGAAATTATTTTTCGCGAAACGAACGGAGCCTTAAAATTGGCTATGAGAGCTTACAACTTAAAGGGGGCTTTATGTAATAAAACCTACTTCGTGTAAGGGGCCCAAACCCATGAAGAAAGTAATGCACGCATGGACGAGTGATTCCAGGAATGGGAAATTTTCGGGTTAAATGTATGGGAATGGGGTGTATAGGAATGGTTCTCGATGGGTAAATATAAGTATGAGTACAATCGCCACCAAGGTATAAAGGACCTTTCACCAACCAAGGAAGAAGATTGGGATAAATGAAGTTCACCACCAAGGATTTCGGGATAAGAGAATTTCACTACCAATGCCTAAAGGGAAAATCATTAGTCTAGCATAAAGTGTTACTTGACTTACCATCGATGAGTAATTCACTCTCCAAGGATAAAGATATCGAAATAAGAATTATCTACTCTCCAAAGAGATTTGCTCACACAGAGGAAAATCTCATATTAGTTTTATTCTTCAAAATCATTTGCGTTACAATAGTGAGGTTTCCTCTATTCATATAAGAGATGACACCAAGGGAACTACTAAAACATTTAAAGACATGGGAATTAGAAAGAAATTAAAAACCTAGGAACTTAGAGCTTTGACTCTTGAAACTTACATAACAATAAAGACTCCTAGGAAATTAGAGATGCATTTAGTCACATGGGAACTTATATTCTTGACTCTTCAACCTTGTACCTTATCTTCAAAATTTGTCAATCATTCTCGAGCATAATATATCTACATTAAAAGTTTGTCAAATACTTGCGGATATAGCCTGTAATAGCCTCCCATTGATATATTGTTGAATAACTTCGATTTCGATGACTAATATAGTGAACTGAGAATCGGTAACCCATTAATTGTTGGTAACTTTGTAATCCTCAGTAACTCTTTAATCAGTATCCCCATCAATAGCCGTCTTCTTGGTAACTTCATTAGGGAATGGATCGGTACCTCTTTAATTGGATACTTCATTCTTGACCCATGCTAGTATGTTATGTCTAAATTCTATCTTGGCTTGAATGAGCATTGATTGTGTTGAGTTATTAGTTGATGGAGCTAAGTCGGATGGTCTCGCATTAGATAGTTACTCACTTGGAATGCTCAACCCAAATAACGTAACTTATTCGATCCGATGAACTCAAAATCCTATCAATAAAGCAAGAAGCGACATCAAAACTTAAGTAAACAACTGTCTTAACTAAAAATCAACTAGATGACACTATTTTGGAGTCAAAATGCTCACTTTGAGTCAATAAGAGGCCTAAAAACAATGCCAACTATCCCGAATAACAGCCAACGTGAAGAACAACCACTCACGCGACAAACTTTCTCGCGTCATATCTTTCTCTACGGAACTCCAATTGAAGTGTGCTTACTGTCAAACAGAAATTCTTTCAATGTACTTAAAGCCCTAAACTTGGCTGGTCCAAAAGCTAGCCGGCATGTGACAAAATTAGGCACCGAATGCTGCTGATCAAGTTACTGTTCAGCACGTACCAAGGATTTTGAAAATTTTGTTTCTCCCGAAAACGGGAAGTCCAAATCGCAATCTGTTGAATCCTACAAGTTGCTAGGAGTGTGAGGGACCTAATTATTACTATTGGACAGCTCGACCTCGGCCATAGCATCACTGGCGTCCAACTTGTAAGAGATAAAAACAGCGAGAAACTCTTCCAAACTGCATGTAAAAAGCATACTCGCGCGTCAATTGACGTTTTCCAACGAGCCATTGCAATTTCTCTCTTCTTTCTAGGTGCAGTTCTCTTTCTTCTTTCTGCGTCTCTCTTCTCAAGTTCACTAACGGTGCATGAAGAAGAATAAGGAGTCTTCCTACAGCTTTATTTGAGCTGAAGTGGGCTGCGCCTCCTTTATTTCTCCATCTCTCTTTTATTTGGGCTCTTATTTAACTGATAGTTAATAAAAAAAATTAGTAAACTTAAGCAGTTTTAAGAAATGCAAATAAAACTTCACAGACGATAAGAAAAATTGAAAAATTAGAAATAAAAAATAACAACGGTGAGTAACTCAAATGAATATTGACAACCCAACACTATGCGACAACTTAATGGAAGAAAAGTTGGCTAATTAAGATTGGTAACTTTTAAAAAAGAGTTATATATAAGGAGTTGCTAATTGAGGCAAATAAAAATTAGTAGCTTAATGGAGAAGTTGGTAAACTGAAAAAAAGTGTCATTGGTAAGTAGCTCCCAACTAACTTAGAGATAATCTAGTTTGACAAAAGTTGACTTTTAAAAGTCATTTGATTTAGGTAATTAATTTTATATAAAATTAATGAAATTAAACACTGGTAGTTATATAAATGAAAGTTCGCAAAATAGTACTACATTTCTAATCTATATACCATAAGAAAAAGTTGGTAAGTTTGTAAAAGTATTGTTGAGTTACCAATAAGTTATTAGGAATTGATACATCCAGAATTTTTCATCTATATTTTTGGGCAGGGTATAGAAGAATTTTATAATTACAAAAGATCAGATGTTGAATTTGGCGGTGTATAAAGTAATTGAAGCTTCTAGAGATGAGGACAAAATGATATTTTGATGCTGCTAATTTGATGAAGTTATTGACCAAAAATAATCCGATAACGTTTTTGTCCTAGTGGACAACCTCTGTCTTGAATACGACGTTAAACCAAATAAGCAACTTAGACGAGAAATTATTGAAGTAAAAAAACAATGGTTAAGCAGCAGCTTGCCACCTGCCACAAAGTTCTATTAAATTCACCATCATCACACACCATTATTTTTTTTATCACCATTGAAACTGGGAATTATATTCACTTATATATTAGTTTTGCCGGGATCTAAATTCAAGAAATTTGTGCATTTTACCAAAAATATTGCATAGACTTTTTTCTATAAATAGACCATGCGACGAACATAATATATCATAATTACGTAGAATGTAACCCCAACATGCATTTCTTTTTCTTCTTTCATATAGGAATGGGCACAGCTTTGAGAGATTCAGCCTTCTGGATGGCTAGTCCGAACTTGTCTTCCATGTTCATGTTCTCAGGGGTAACGCCATCTTCGAGCCTCCAACTGAATATATTGATGATCGAACCGAGCATAAGAGGCAAAATTCTCATGGCCAATGGCAATCCCGGACAGATCCGCCTGCCGCCGCCAAAAGGTAGGAGCTCGAAGTTTTGTCCCCTGACATCGATATGGGATCTGAGAAACCTATCGGGCATGAACTTGTCTGGATGGTCCCAGACGCTTGGATCTCGGCCTATCGCCCATACATTGATGAGGACTTGTGCACCCTTTGGAATTGTGAAACCGCCTGCAATGAAATCTTCTCCGGATTTCCGAGGAAGAAGGAGAGGAGCTGACGGGTGAAGTCGGAAATTCTCCTTCACGATAGCTTGTAAGTAGGGTAAGCGAGAGATGTCGGCCTCTTCAATCTGCTTGCCTTTGCCAATGACTTGATGGAGCTCTGCTTGGGCTGTCGATAGCTTTTCTGGGTTGCGAAGTAGTTCTGTCATCGCCCACTCCAGAGTACTCGCAGTGGTTTCGCTACCGGCAACGAATATGTCCTGCATGACCGATGTCACAAATCAAAGATTTTGTACCTAGAAATTAGATATTAATCATCACAAACAAGGAGGCATGAGACAAGGACACAGTACCAGTAGTAGATGCTTGACTAAGGACATGTCCAGGGTCTCATTTTCATCTTCCACTAAATCAAGAAGATCATCCAAAACATCGTTGTGCTTAATCAAGCCGGTCTCCATCCTCAGCTGCAACCTTCTCCTGATCAGGTCGTCAAAGATGTCGAACATCTTCTTGAAATGTGCTTTGAGGCGATGCTTCGGACCATGAGGGCCAATCTTCTTGAGCACGGGAAAGTAATCTGCCAGGTTAGGCTTTCCAACCTCAACACTGATTTGCCACGCCACTTCCTTCAGCTCTCTGGCTGGAGTCAAAGGTTCCATCGTGTCCAAAGAGAAAATCGTGCTCGATAGCACGTTAAGGCTGGTCCTAAAAGCTGCCTCGCTGATATTCACCGCCTCGCCAGCGCACGCGTATTTCCTAACAAAGCTGACCAGCTCTTGCACTTTCTTGCTGCGCAGGTGTTGGTTCAAATCGAGTTTCTTGCTGGAGAAGATATGCGAGTTGTATATTTTCCTCAGGTATCGGAAGAAAGGAGATACGGGTACCCAGGCCACGCTTAGTTTGTCATGGTCACGGGCCATGACGGAATCAGGAACCATGCGATTCGAGAAGACCGCATCGTGGGTTTGGAGGATTTCTTTGGCGAGCGCGGGTGAAGAGATCACCACCGTGGTCACAAAGCCGAGTTCCAGTTTGATGATGGGGCCGTAAGCTTGAGCGAGGTTGGCGAGGGACTTGTGGGGAAGGTCTCCGAGCTGGAGGAGGTTGCCAATGATCGGAAGAGGCCGTGGACCTGGGGGGAGGTTGGAGGGCCGAGCTCTTCGGCCACCCCTGGCGACGTAAGAGAGAGCTTGGTACAAGTTCCAGAGGAGGTGCAAACACAATATCAAAACCAAGTAATCCATCTCTCTTTGTGAATCTACAGCCACAAGGCGTGCGATCACTTCCTATACATAGCTTGAAAGTCGGTCTAATTTTATTTTTTTATTGCATTTCTCTTTTTCTCAGAGTACTTAGCAACTCTTCCCCTCAGGCTCTCAAAATTCTGTCAAATTTTAGGCCTAGCTTTGCGGCTTTTGCCATAGTAAAACTAAAGTAGACTAGCTTTTTCACGGCACGTATTTGACTGAAGCACCAATGAAATAGCAAAAAAAAAAAAAAACACTTCAATTGGCATTTTAGTCTTGCAAATATAGAGTATTCTACTACCAAAACAACTTCAATTGGGCAGATAAAGATATTTCAGAGAAAATTTCGTGTACTCTGGTATAAATGAAAAAAAATTTACGACGAGCGGATAGCGGCCGTAGTGCGATGCCGAGGCCCCTGGGTCATTGGCTCCATGTAATAGGAACATGCTTTGGCTGGTAGGTATGACTTAAGCCATTGAAACATTTCTTTTTCCAAACAAAATAATATTTTTTTAAGCTAATATGATATCCAATTTCAATTTCACTTTCACACGGAAACGACTTATCGCTCCACAACAAAGCCTCATGATATGAAAGATCAAGAACGATTGTGATGTAGTCCAAGGTCCACTGTTCAACCAATAGGATCGGAAGAGTGACTTATACACATGGAATCTTAGTCATCAAATCGAGTAAAAATTTCAGCTCTGTGTTAGCTTAGGAAAATGAACAAAACTTTGTCGATTCAGATCAAAATGACTTGATTCTAAAGCCAAGAGAATGGAGACTCTTAGATCTATCAATTTTAATTTTTTTTTCCTTCAGATAAGCACTATATGATTGTTGATTTTGGAAGGTATTGGCCGAAACAAGATTGGACAGCTGAACGTGACCATTAACTTCAAACTCGTGTCGCATCGCATGGCATAATTGTCGACCATTAACTTCAAGTAGTCAAATAAGACCCTTGGCATTTTAGTCTTGCAAATAGAGAGTATTCTACTACCAAAACAACTTCAATTGGGCAGATAAAGATATTTGGCTCCATGTAATAGGAACATGCTTTGACTGGTAGATATGACTTAAGCCATCGAAACATTTCTTTTTCCAAACAAGATAATACTTTAAAGCTAATATGATATCCAATTTCATTTTCACTTTCACACGGAAACGACTTATCGCTCCCCAACAAGGCCTCATGATATGAAAAATCGAGAGCGATTGTGATGTAGTCTAAGCTCGACTATTCAACCAATAGGATTGGAAGAGTGACTTATACACATGGAAACTTAGTCATAAAATTAAGTAAAAATTTCAGCTCCATGTTAGCTCAAGAAAATGAACATAACTTTGTCAATTCATATTATTTTATGAGAAACTGCGAGGATTAAACACCATGTGAATTAAGGATGTAATTGAGGGATGTGAAGTATATATAGTGTTTGAACGACTCAATGTGGATGTAATCTCCATTGTATTGCTTAATTTATAGTGGAATCATATGCTACTTTTCTCGTAAACGTAGATTACAATGGCTGAATCATGTAAAAGTATATCCAATTTATTTTATTATTCTCTTTATTTCGTTGTTGAATGGCTTGTTTTCACAATAAATATCTTGTCGAAATGCAACTCAGTGCGCTGCTTTGAATCTCGTGGGTCAATGTACTTGAGCACAGGAAAGTAATCTGCAAGGTTTAGCTTTCTAACCTCCGCCATGATTTGCCACATCACCTGCTCAACTCCCCTGGCAAAAATTGAAGGGTCCATCATTGTCCAAAGAGAAAACCTTGTTAGACGGAGAGTTAAGGGTAGTCCTAAAAGCCGCCTCGCCTATATCAACAACGTCACGGTTGTGTCCACATTTCTTTGACATAAGCGACATGCTTTTGCACTTTCTTGTTGTCGAGGTTCTGGTTAGGATCGAGTTTCTTGTAGAATAAAGGTGTGAGTTGTATATTTTCCAAAGGTCTTGAAAGAGAGGCGCAATGGGTATAATACTTGAATCGAATAACGTAAATCTGTCTTTTATTGTTCCTCATCGATTTCACTAGATTAACTTCTGCAATATTTAGCATCATGAGTTTGGAGGATTTCTTCGGCGAGTGTTAGAGGAGATCACAACTGTGGTTACAAAGCCAAGCTGAAGTTCATCTATGGGGCCATAAGTGTGAGTGAGTTTGGCAAGAGACCTGTGGGGAAGGTTTCCGAGTTCGAAGAGGCTGCCAATGATAGGACGAGGGGTGGGGACCGGATGGGAGGTTTGGAGAGAGACATTTTGCATCTCTTTGCGATGAAAGAGAAAGCTTGGAACAAGCCCTAGAAGAAGATCAAGACAAAGATCATGGCTAAGAAATCCATATCTCCGTGCTTGTGACTTGTGAGGCTCGTCTCTTTCTGAATCTACAGAGGTGCATGTTCCTCTGTTTCTTCCATCATATGGAGGGCATTGTGGTGGGCCTCTCACATTTCTTTCTTCTTTCTATAGCAATGTTATCTTTCCCCTCTAGCCCTCACATTGTTTTTTTTTTTTTGTCACCATTGGGTCTATTTACGTAGCCTAAGTGATACTGTTTTAGGATTACCCTAGACATTAGCCGTTTTCTATGTGGTCATTCGTCCATTTAGTATGCATGGGCTTTGTCAATGGATAAATTATGGCGAAGTTGTCACATCTTTCTTGATGATAAAACTGTTTGTGGTTCATGGGATTAGTTTCCCTGCTCCATCAGAAACAAAGAAGGACCGATGCAAGTTTCTCCACTCTTCCACAAGAAATTGACTGGTTGCTATGAACCTGCATTATTGAAGCCAGGGACCGTAGACAAAATACAATAAGGTAGATCCTTCTCTTATGTCTTCTCTTATGTCTTCTTCCGGGCAAGTAGGAACTGAATTGTTTTATTTGTCGGCTGCCATTGTCGCTACCACATACAATAATTCATTGCAATGGCTTGAAAGATCGTCGACTGTCAATTGCATAAGCATAACATATAACTCATTAATGAATGGACCACAGAAAATAGGGCTCATATTCTGTTAAATTATGTCTCGAATTTGAGCGTTTACAAAACGCGATTCGCTTGGACGAGGAAGTTCATGGGACTCTATGAAGATTTACGAAAGAGAAAAAAAAAAAAAAAAAGTCGAATCCCTCTCGCTTCCTTTATCTGCAGGACTCGCCAAATCCCTATCGAAGTTATATTCATCTAAGTGGGGCCCAAAGTCAAATATATTGTTGCGATAGGGCGAGCGATCGAACAATAATATTGACAGAAAAAGAAAATATATCGAATACCAGATTTACGTGGTTCAGTCATAAAGACCTACGTCCACAGGGAGAGCAGCAGCGAATTTGACTATAGATCAAGCGATACAAGGAGATTACACACTCAAGTCACTCAAACACTCTCTCGGTGTTTCCCAAAAACAATTTAACCCCAAACCCAACTCACGGCACAAAAATTATCACACAAGCTCAAAAACAAACGCTAAAAAAGAACCCTTTTTCTTGATCACGCTTCAGCTTGAAGACATGCGGCTCCTCCTTTTCTCTCGTACGGGTGCAATAGCAACACCCCGAAAAGAAGACCTCTTTTGCGGCTCCCTCCTGCGACTTCTACGTACGGTTTATTTCAACAAGACTTCAGCCTGTACGTGTAGTAGCCGCGGAGCAAAGTGCCCTACGTCCGTCCGCACTTATATATATATAATAAGTATGCCCAAGGTCAAAGTTTGACCTTGGGCCCCACCAAATTCAATCTTCACGGAGGGTCTTCACGCCAAAGGAGGGAAACATATATTATTATAATATGTGTGCCCATATTTCCTTTTTTTTTTCAAAGGAATTCGAAACTGCAGGTTCCTTCTTCTTTATTTTATATTTCCTCAATTGTAAATTTTCAATAATCCAACGAATCTCAAAGTCGAGTCATAAATTTAACAATCTCCACCTTGGCTCGACGTTTGAGCCAAATTACAATCGCTTCGTAAAAATTCAAACTCTGCTGCTACTTTCCCATAGCTCCCGATGAGCTCAACCACCATAGATATTATCCAAGTCCAAGTCTCGCTTGAACTTCGCTATAACCGAGGACCTCATCAGAATACCAATTCCACATGCACCTTTAAGCGCTCCGCAAGGATTTTCCGACATAACCTCCTCAATCGCAGATAAAGTAAAACCATTATTACATCCATATCTGTCGGGAGATCGAATACGTACCTTGTCAATATCGGCGATTCAGCAACCATTGGCTCTATAGGCTCCACCTCGCTATGAGCACCACCTGTGTCAATTACTTTGCTAGTACCGTATACGCTACCTCGGGAGTTTCGGTCGCAACTCCACCTCAAGCCGAACACCGTTCGGATCCGTTTGAATCTTTGCTATAATCACTCCTAGCCAAAAATACGGAGACTCATCAAGGGTAACTTCTCTGCTGTCAACAGGTGAATTTATATCCGGGCACCACAACTGATTGCCCCACTCACCTTGTGCATAGCCATGGAATATGCACCTTGCCCTCCAATCAAGCTTACCATCACTCACTTGAAAATAACACGAGCAATCAAACATTCTAATAATAGAATAATCAGCAACGTTACCTGACCATACTTCTTCAGGAGTCTGCCATTCAATAGCAGTTGATGGGGATCTATTCACCAGGTAGCTTACCGTACTTAGCACATAAGCTAGAACTCTCCTAGCAATACCAGCACTAGAGATAATTTTACGGGCCGTCACTAGTAATGTTCTTCTCGTCAATTCTGCAAATTGTTGTGATTTATTGGCACTAGTGCGATGTTTCACTATGCTCTCTTTCATGCAGAATTTATTTACCAGCCGAGCGAGAACTCCATGCTATTGTCAGTCCGCACATGCTTGATCGACTTACCTCCGTCTCGATCAAAGCTCTTGACTGCGTGATCCCGACACCAGCATTAAACTTGTGCCTTGGCACAAACACCCGTGTTTTCCTCGAGCAGTCAAAAGACTCTCGAACGATGCATCCGACGTCTCCGCAGCGAAATTTTTCACTATCTCACCTTGAAGTTTATACGAGCCTCCATGCTTGATTCCTTTCATTATTACCAAGGCACCTCGAACAACCTTCAGAACTCCACATTTTGAAGAATACCTGCAACCAGCTGAATCTAGGGCACCCAAGGAAATTAAGTTCTTTTTTAACTCTGGAACATGCCTTACTCCAGTCAATGTCCTCACAATACCATCATGCATTCTGATTTTAACATCACCAATACCCACAACATCGCACTCGGCGTTGTTCCCTAACCTGGACTTTATCACTACTCGTGCACTGATAAGTGATAAACCAATTTCTATTTGGTGTGACATGAAAAGAACAACCAGAATCCAAAATCCATCCATCAAGCGATGAATCATTAGTGACAGACAAGACATAATCGGCACTATCTCGCTACAGCTGCAACATTATCTGCGAGAATCAACCATAGTTCCCTTACCCTTCTCATTCTTCAGCTTAAGGCAATCCCTTCTAAGATGCCCCATCTTGCCACAATTCCAACAGACAACATTAGCGGTCCTAGACTCGACTACGCCTGTTTATATTAGTACTACTATTACCCACACGTGTTATAGATCTTCCTCTATTTTCACCTACTAAAGCGGCAGATACGGGTTCACCAGGATTCTCTTCTACGAATGTCCTCGCTCGAGAATTAAATCTCGAACCCCATCGAACGTCAAACTTGTTGACCCGGAGGAATTACTAACATCGATAGCAATGTAGTATTCCAACTATTAGGCAATGAGGATAACAGAATCAAAGCACATACCTCATCTTCAAAATCAATCTCAACTGAACTCAATTGACTAACAATCACATTGAATTCATTGATATGATTTGCAACTGACGCACCTTCGCTCATCTTCAAATTAAACAAACGTCGCATCAAACAGACCTTGTTGATCGCAGAGGGCTTCTCATACATATCCGACAGGGCTTGCATCAGATCAGCAGTGGTCTTCTCCTTCAGGATGTTAAACGCGACGTTACGAGCCAACGTCAGCCGAATAACACCCATAGCTCGTCTATCCAGCAAATCCCAATCAGCTTGCTTCATCGTCTCTGGTTTCTCCCCAGATAAGGGCAAGTGTAGTTTCATCTGGTAAAGATAATCTTCAATCTGCATCTTCCAGAAACTAAAATCCTTCCCATCAAATCTGTCGATTCTCACTTTTACTTCTTCTGTTGCCATCGATTCGCTTCAACTTAGCCAAGCCTGGCTCTGATACCAATTGTTGCGATAGGGCGAGCGATCGAACAATAATATTGACAGAAAAAGAAAATATATCGAATACCAGTTTACGTGGTTCGATCGTAAAGACCTACGTCCACGGGGAGAGCAGCAGCGAATTTCACTATAGATCAAGCGATACAAGGAGATTACACACTCAAGTCACTCAAACACTCTCTCGGTGTTTCCCAAAAACAATTTAACCCCAAACCAACTCACGGCACAAAATTATCACACAAGCTCAAAAACAAACACTGAAAAAGAACCCTTTTTCTTGATCACGCTTCAGCTTGAAGACATGCGGCTCCTCCTTTTCTCTCGTACGGGTGCAATAGCAACACCCCGAAAAGAAGACCTCTTTTGCGGCTCCCTCCTGCGACTTCTACGTACGGTTTATTTCAACAAGACTTCAGCCTGTACGTGTAGTAGCCGCGGAGCAAAGTGCCCTACGTCCGTCCGCACTTATATATATATATATATATATATATATAATAAGTATGCCCAAGGTCAAAGTTTGACCTTGGGCCCCACCAAATTCAATCTTCACGGAGGGTCTTCACGCCAAAGGAGGGAAACATATATTATTATAATATGTGTGCCCATATTTCCTTTTTTTCAAAGGAATTCGAAACTGCAGGTTCCTTCTTCTTTATTTTATATTTCCTCAATTGTAAATTTTCAATAATCCAACGAATCTCAAAGTCGAGTCATAAATTTAACATATATGACTTTGGGCACACAATATTTCACGTCATGGTTTTCGTCTCTTAGCCGATAAAAGGAAAGATGTCTCTGCACGTGGAGCCAAAAATTAAAAAGATAAGCAGGAGCCGCTGAACTGTACGTTTGCTGAAGCCCTATGAGAGAAGAAGAAAAGGAGCCACACGTAGAAGCTGCACATGTCAAGCTGAGAGCCGCGTGTGAATTCTTCGTTTCAGCGTAGTAGAGAGTTTTGAATGCGTGCTAATTTTGTGCCGTGAATTTATGTTCAAGTGAGTTGTTTATTTATAAACATTTTGAATTTGTGGTTAAATCTAGATATGGAAACACCCGAGCGTGTGAGCGATTGTAAACTTTGATTCTCTGATTATAGTAGATTATTTGCTGCTGGCTCTCCCCATGGATGTAGGTACCCATACTCGGATTGAATCACGTAAATTTATGATATTCTTATTTTTATCGTTTATTTCTCTAGTGATTTCGCGTTGACGTAAATTGCAAGATCCTGTCGTTTCTGCGTATTATATTACAACATATTCTTCAGTGGAAATTCTTGCTAAGTCTCTTTTTTCATTTCACTTTCTCATTCGTTATATATATATATATATATATATATTTTTTCTCATATTAAGCAAAACATACTTGAATGAAGTTTGCTTAGTGTGATGAGTACCTATTTTTAGCCTAATCTAGGGTCTTAGCTGTATATGCCTGATGTGCCTCTAGCAACCATCTTTGCGGTTTTAAAAAACTTGAGTCTGAAATTGCGGAACATCTGAGAGCCTAATCAAAGAGATATCTTGCCTTTGCACCAAGATAAAATAGTATCAGTACCTCACAATCCAGTCGCTATCCACCAATGTTCAACTACCAGAAGGATCTACATGCTTTCTTCTGTTGAGTCAAATCAATCCTCTGTATTATCTAAATGCACCATTATCCAAGGGACAATCATATGCGAAAATCAAATATACATAAGCTATCAGGAAATAAGCAGGCTACATACATTTAACATTTCATTTTCAATTACGGTCTAATTTACAGGCCAATAGGACACAAAAGGCAAAGTAGATTTTCATCATTTCATATCCATAAACTCATACCCTTCGGTTACTCTTCGATTATGAGCAAAAGCTTCCTCAACATCATGCGTCCCACTACAAGCATCTAAAAATATAATAATACGTGGAAACAATAGGATCTTGCAATTTACGTCAACGTGAAATCATTAGAGAAATAAATAAGAAATATAAAAGACACTGGAGATTTACATGATTCAATATGAGTACTGGTACCTACATCCATGGGAGAGCCAACGGTAAATAATCTACCATAATAGGAGAATATGAGAACTGCAAGTTCTTTTTGTTCTCCAGTCCTATCAGCAATAAACAGATCAAAGGCTCCTGGATTTCTAAAAGCATAATATCTGAGTGTTTCCATGGATTCAGAATGATGTCATGCAAAGAACAACATGGGCACCGAATGTTTTAATAAGAGGAATCTTTATTAGTACACGTTTTATGACATAAATCTTTCCCCAATTTACGCTGGTAAGGCAACGACTTTTAGAGGCTGAGCTCTCTGCATGCTGATCCCGAACTTGTCTTCCATGTTCATATTTTCTGGTGTGACACCATCTTCGAGCCTCCAATTAAATGAGTTAATTAACGAACCCAGCATCAGATGTAACATTCTCGTGGCCAAAGGCAATCCTGGACAAATTCGCCTGCCACCCCCAAATGGAACAAGCTCGAAATTTTTTCCCCGGAGATCTATATCAGATCCTAGAAATCTCTCCGGTACAAACTCATTTGGATTGACCCAAATGCTAGGATCTCTTCCCATAGCCCATGCATTGATAAGAACTTGTGCACCCTTTGGAATGGCGAAACCGCCTATTTGTGTGTCGGCTTCAGACTTGCGTGGGAGAAGAAGTGGAAATGGTGGGTGAAGTCGGAAAGTTTCTTTTACGATAGCTTGTAAATACGGTAAGCGAGGTACATCGACTTCCTCCATCTGGTTGCCTTTGCCAATGACTTCGTGGAGCTCGGTTTGGGCTTTTGATAGCTTCTCTGAGTTGCAAAGCAGCTCAGCCATTGCCCACTCTAGAGTACTTGAAGTGGTTTCGGTACCGGCAACAAAAAAATCCTGTGGTGATCATTGCAACAGACATAAGAGCATGATAAGTACTTACGACGGAAAGATTTAGATTCATTTTTTGCATCAAAAGAAGTGAAATCAAGTACAACCAAGTTGAAATAGAGCAATGCTTTTGATTCCATATGGTTTCTCTATTTATGCTAACTGCTTTTTAATCACACTAAAAATTATACGAAAAACTATAAAAACAAGATCATCATGCGTGGCAACGGTGTTTTCCCCAAGTTAGACAATTACGACACGGGAATAAATATTGTTCTACAAATCAGATGGTACAAAGAGAAGCTTGAATACCAGAAACAGATGCTTGACTAGAGAGATGTCCATGTCCTCACTCTTCTCTTCCATTACATCAAGAAGAGCATCCAAGACATCATTGCTGGCAACTGAACCAGATTGCATCCTCTGTTGCCACCTTTTCTTGATGAGAACATCAAAGACATCAAACATTTTGCCAAAATACAATTCCATCCGCTGCTTCAAACCCTGTGGATCAATCTTCTTTAGCACAGGAAAGTAATCTGCAAGGTTTGGCTTTCCAGCCTCAGCCATGATTTGCCCCACCACCTCCTTCAACTCTTTAGCTGGATTTGAAGGGTACGTCATGTCCAATGAAAAAACCGTGTTTGACAGAGAGTTAAGGCTAGTCCTAAAAGCTGCCTCGCCAATGTCTATAACATCACCATCCTGTGCGCATTTCTGAACGTAACAAACAAGCTCTTCCACTTTCTTCTTGCGAAGGTGCTGGTTGGAATCAAGTTTCTTATTCGACAATAAATGTGAGTTGTATATTTTTCTAAGGTTTCGAAAGAGAGGCGAAATGGGTATCCAAGGCAAGCCGAATTGATCATGATTTTGTGCCGTGATCGTATCAGGAATGGTTCGATTCAAGAATAGAGCATCGTGGGTTTGGAGGATTTCTTTGGCGAGTGTTGGAGAAGAAATGACAACCGTGGTTACAAAGCCGAGCTGAAGTTTCATTATGGGGCCATAAGTGCGAGCTAGCCTAGCAAGAGACTGGTGGGGAAGCTTTCCGAGTTCGAGGAGGTTACCAATGAGTGGAAGAGGCCGCGGGCCGGGTGGGAGGTTGGAGGGAGCCTTTTTTATTCTCGCTGCAACGAAAGAGAGAACTTGGACCAAGCCCCACAGTAAGTGAAGGCACAAAATCAAGACCAAGTAATCCATGGCAGGCTTATGAGGCTTGCCTCTTTGTGAATCTCCAGAGGTGTATGTTCTTCTGTTTCTTCTGTTATATGTGGCCTTTGTAGAGTTCCTATTGCATTTCTTTCTGCTTTCACTAGAGCATTACCATCGCTTTCACTCAAGCCTAACTTTTTTGTCATGATTAGCCCTTCAAATTCTGCTATTTTTACCTCAAAAAAAGACGATGCCCCTTTTGACTGGCCGGTTGTTTTCCTTGTGCTGGCGGATGCGGTCTTGCAGTTGCTTGCTCCTGCGTCTTTCTGGCCTTCTTGCTGCCCTAGCTACCATTCTTTTGCTGGGTGTTTCTGCCTGCTGTTTAGGCTATTTTGCTTCTGTTTGTTTTGGTCTGCTTGTTTTGCAGTCTTCCTCGTTTTCTTCGGCTCCCTTCCACTCGTTCTGACTTGTTGTCATTATGAGTGTAAGTTTTTTGCATCGAACCCTCTTGTATAGTTTGGTTTAAAGCTTAATATATTATTACCTTTACCAAAAAAAAAGAAAAAAATAATGCTGCTCCTGGTTCTATAAGACAGATTGCTTTCAATCGGGTCATTCGTGCCTTTGTTACGGGTGACAGAGATTCAAAGCTTCGAAGACTAAGATTTCCGATTAAAAGGACAGTTGTTAAAATCTAAAATTCATAAGTTTTGCATTTTTTTGAATAACTGGACTAAAAGCAAAGAGGTCATTTAACGCTAGAATTCTTGTAGTTCATAGATATATGTGTTTTCCTCGTTTTACAGGAGTAAACGGATCGATTCAAAAGGTGGTTGCTACGAATCTCCACTATTAAAGTCTTGGACCGCAGACAAATAAAGCATGTGTTACTGGTAGATCCAAAGCAAGCAGGGACCAGTTCCTCTTACTCATGAGCCTCACTGCTGCGGCCTGCCTGCAAAGATTCATTGTAGTGGCGGTGCTAGAATATATGTCTCAAGTTTGAATCCATGCACAAGACCCGATCCGCATTGAAGGATATAGACCGATCTGAATGATTTCGGAATTTGTAACAGAGGCATCAAAGTTGGTCAGAATATCTTCACCAACTATGTGAGTAAAGAAATCCCAAAATGTCTCTCCTTGCGGTTCCTTTTGGTGTTTTAGGATTTGGGCACACATTGCAGCTCTCATTTGGCCACGCATTGGAGCTCCCTTTTCAACTGAAATGGGAGTTGGTCAGAGAAGATGAGGAAAAAGCATTTGGGTGGTTCTCATTCGACTCATTCTGTCAACTACACAATGATGGCTCCCACGTCACAAGTCAGGCTCTCTAGCTGCAAGGAGAGCTCCGCTTTCATAATTGCAACAAGAGAGGAGCTCAATATAAGAAAGTACAAAAGCGAAAGAGTAGCTCTGGGTTCTTAGCCGCGACAAGAGCTCTCAGGACACGGTGATTTTTGAATGGAGAATCCTACATCCAACAGAGGCATTTTTTCGTGAGGCTAAACAATGTGGGTTGAGTGTAACGTAGGACTGCAAAACATTTGAGTGTGTAAGCGACTACAACCTTGTAACTCTCCTATTAATTAGTGACTTATTCGTGGCTTTCTCTCCTCGTAGACTAGGTTTCAGTATTCGAATCGAACCACATAAATCTCTCGTGTTTTGTATTATTTCTCGTTTATTTGTCTTGTAATTTCATTCACTTGCGTTTGACTTAAATCATAAAACCATTAGCTTCCGCACATTTTTCTCAGCAAGCAGCTTTTGGATAAACTAAAAGCCGGCGAACTATGAAATTAGTAACAGATATAGAATTTCTAGTCAGGATTCAGGAGATCTTTTTCCTTGGGGATGTAAAACAAGGTGACAAAAATCAGCCGACGTGAATGGTGTATTGGTGGGGTTACTATTCCTATTTTGGTTAATCTAAAGAGAAGAATCTATTCCATTTTTAGCCACTTGGCTCATGTCGCGGTTCACACTTGCCCTCTATGTAGCACCGATACGGACACGCGACACGCGACACGACACGACACGACACGCCGGCATGTCATTTCTTAAAAATAGAAAATTTCGACACGTTCCGACACGTTATATATTAAATATATTTTTATATATAAATACATAAATAAATAATAATAAAAATAGCCTAGAATTAATTTACACGAAAAATATTAAATATTATCATTCATTATTTTAATTTGTTACAATAATACACAAAACTTAGAGGAAAAAAACATTGTTTAGAGAAAAATGCTGAAATGTTATTTTTAAATTTATTTATTTATCATATATAGCATTTTTTTATTACTTCTTTCATAGTAAAAGACTTTTAAAAAAATAAAACAATTCTAAAAAAACAAAACTGAAAAAAAAAAAAAATTGACCCGTTCGTGTATATTTATAGCAATTTTATTACTTCTTGTGTATATTTATATTTTGACCCCTCAAGTATTAGAAATTTTTAAAATTGATCCCGTGCGTGTCGGAATCGCGTGTCGGAATTCTGGACTCGCGTGTCGGAAAGAGTTGACCACGTGTCGGATTTTTCGACACTCGTTGACCGCGTGTCGGAGTGTCGGACACGACACGAAAGCTTCCGGAGAGTGTCTGTGCTACATAGCTTGCCCTCCTTCAAAGGCCAGCGACGGTCGACAGGCCTTAATCAGTGAATAAAAAAGATATCAATAAAATTTGTTTTAAAGAAATTGTCCACTTCAGCGTTTCTTAACCGGAATTGGTTGAAATGACTAAATTATCAAATGATTTAAAATTAAATTGGCATGATTGAAAGGTTTAAATCTGAATTATCCACTATACAATAAATTGGCATAATTCAAAGTTTGACCGAATATTTCTTTGTCTTTTCTGTTTAAAACCTTCTTTAAAATATGTAGGGGATTGCAAATTTCAACAGTTTTAAAGCAATTATTTTGTAAAGGCTTTAATGGAAAGTATGACCGCAATCGATTTGTAATGACTTTGTAACATTTGATTTCATTTCTTTCTTTAATAACCCTCTACTGTATTTGTCTATAAAGAGAATTTACAAATCATAATAAAAATTTACCAAATTAAGAAATTCTCTTTTTTCTTTCCACCTGTTAGCTGGTTTTTACGTATAATGTTGTTGTTCTTGTTTCCTCAATTTGGAGTATAGAAGAAAATCTATTGTATTTTGAGAAGATAGCTGCTAGAGCCTTATGAACTGAATTTGTACTTCAAATGATAGAATTATCTTTAAGAACAATGCTTACATGGCTCAAATATTTGTTCTTATACTTCACATTCTCCAACACTTTTCTCAACATTTCACACACAATAGGAATACTAATAATATTAATTGCTTCATTCCTTTTACTTGCGAAAATTATATACATGATGTTGTCATCATGTTAAGATTATTGCATTATTACTTGAGGTGGTTTCTTTACTTGAAATTTATTTCTCCTTTTTAGCTTATTTTGTTTACCAATGAAAATTATCCAAAAAGTCATAAACCTACTGTATCTTTGCCAATTGAGTCATAAACATTTTAATTTTGCTAATTAAGTCCTAAAATTTTTGACAATCCGTTCAACAAATTTTAATTAGAAATTACGGATGTGGACATTGGCCATCTTATGTGGTATGGCCGGCACTGATGTGTATAGTTTTAATAATATTGTAATTTTTTTGAATTTTTCTTTTTTTATTTTTATTTTTTTTCTTTCATTTTGTTGACTTTTTCTTTTTGTTTTTTTTTTTATTGAGGGTCAGCGACCTCACATAGTGTCGGAGAGGGTCGACGGCCCTTGCCTATGGCCAGTGAGGGTTGGTTGGCAACTCTTGTTGGCCATAGTCGAGGCGGCCGATCGACCCTCGCTAGCCTTAGCCTAAAATACCAAGCAAAAAAGAGGAAATGAAAGAAAAAAATTTAAAAGCCAAACAAATAATAAAAATTCTATTAAAAATGTCTACGTTAGCAACGACCATGCCACATGGGACACTCGGCGTTCACATCAACAACTCCCAGCCAAAATTTGCCAAATGGACTTAGTTGGTATATCGATAAAATGTTTAAGACCCAATCGACAAAATTGAAAGGTTATGACTGAATTGATAAAAGTACAATAGTTTTCCTTCATTTGCCTCAAGGCGGTTCATTTTTGTTTAACTAATACTATCGTTAACTATAAGTCTTTTGACTTGATTTGTGAAACAAAAATACACAATATCCATGACACATTATACATTACTTGAGCTTTGACCCCCAAAGTTGGTTTGAATAGGAGACACGGTATTAACTCGAACTTTTAGATTCCTTCGACGTTGATCTAATTTTGCATTATGTATGCTGAAGTACTATACTGTATCATAAATCATTTTCACACATGAGGATGATAACGAGAGAAGGACACTGTGCATAAAATTGTGTAAAGTCAATGGTTGGGTGGTTTCATGACATGAAAATCATGTCAAGGACATTTTACACGAGTAATAAGCAATACAAAGTACTTGGAATTTTTCATTTTATTTTGCCAAACTTCTTGTGAATTTTGACATTAGGCCCACAATTCTACATGATATTTTTCTGAGTCTTTGGTTGACTTGCATCATAGGTGGGTTCGTTGCACCAAATCATCAATCCATCACATCACTTTTATAGTCTAGGATAGGCACAATAAAAGTAACATGAGTACCTTATGACAATAGTTGAAGTAGCAATGTGAACCTTGCATTCAATGTGCAACTTATTTTATTTTATTACCTAACAAATTCTTCTGGTGCACGTCACTAGGGAAGATCTACCATATGGATTACATTAAACATGAAAGTAATGTAAACATTTTGTGACACTAATCAAAATAGCAATATGTTGGGAGAACTGGGCAACAAATCATCAAGAGTTAAACCCAGTCTCAGATCAATATCTTCCCCAAAACTAAGCCAACCAAAATTGACTTAACCCAGCAACAATCAGCAGTATTTCTCAACAATACAACCTCAAAATAAGTAATTATAATGTTGAAATGATAATGAGACAAAGCCAACATCAAAACTAAGATTTTACGTGGAAAACCAATATGGGAAAAATCATGGACCGCCCAAAAACTTCCGCTAATCACGAAAAATAGTAGGATACACAAAGGTTATTCTCTAATCAAGTAGTAGAGTCTCAACATCAATAATACAATAGCATTTCCATCACCATGGAGGTGGATTAACAAATATGGAGCAAGAACACTATAACCGCGATTGGAGAATTGAAGAAGGATCTCAACGAATGAAATTGATCAACTCATAACCCTCAATCTCACACCAACATATTGAAATTTGAGCCGATTCTAATAACATTTGGTTTTTGAATCAAGACCACACTCCTTGGTGTTAATTTCGACCTTCCTCTTGGCTTGCCTATATCATCATTACTTTGAAACTTTTTTAATTGACTTCTCATCCAGTTTTCTATGACCAAAACCTTCGTTTTATAAGTATAATTCAAGCATTTTCGCATGGTTTCTTCATAGAACAAGTTTTCTTTAATCATGCTCATAGAAGACACACCAAAAGGAGTCAGATTTTTTAATGCCACAACCAAAGCGTCCCAACTATTTGGAAGAGTACCAAGCAATAGACATGGTCGTAATTCATCACTTAGGTCAATCTCAAGATTTTGTTGATTGAATTACAACATCTTGAATTTCCTTAAATATTCTGACATGTTGATCTTTTCTTTGTATCTCAAATTCACAAGTCTTTTGACTAAAAAAGCTTTATTCTATGGGACTTTCCTCTCATGGAGATCTTGTAATTTTTTCCACAAAATATTGGCTTTCGTTTCTTGGGTAACACTATCGTCAATTCATTGTTGAATAAACCCAATCGTTTTCTCATTCATTCGCTCCCATTCTTTGTCTTCCTTGTCTCCTTTAACCTTATCACCATCAATAGGATCATGCAAATCTTTAAAATATGAAATGTCTCCCGTCCAAGGCTAATTCAAGGCATTTAATTTAAACATGGCACCTTTGGCTTTCTCCATTTGACACTAGAATCTCAACACTAGCTCCGATACCACTTTGTTGGGGAGAACTAGGCAACAATCCAATAACTAAACCAATCTATGATCAATTTCTTCTCCAAAACTAAACCAACCAAAATGGGTTTAGCGCTAGCAACAACTAGCAATTCAACCTCAAACTAAGTAAAGATAGCGCTAAAATGATAATGAGACAAAGTCAACAACAACATCAAGATTTTACGTGGAAAACTTGATGCTAGAAAAACCATAGATTGCCTATGAAGAATCGTAGGATATACAAAAGTTTTTTTCTAGTCAAACACTAGAGACTCAATATTAACAATACAACAATATTTCCATCAAGATGAATTAATACAAAGGGAGTCAAACCCTAATCGTGATCGGAAAATTCAAAAAAGGTTCTCAATGAATGAAATTGATGAACTCGTAATTCTTGATCTCACAAACAACGTACTAAAATTTGAGCAAATTCTAACAACATTTGGCCTTTGATTCGGGACCACAAAGCCGCTCTCCTTTTTCTTCTTCACCCCATTCTCTCTCTCGGTAAGAACTCTCTCTCCTCTCTTCTCACTCCCCGAACGAGCAGCCCCACCTTCATTTCTTCTTTTTGGTTTTTTTTTTTTTTTCACTTTTTTACTTTTTTACTTTTATTTTTGTTTTATATATGCATTAGCTGGGCCCGACATAGGCGGACCCAGCCAACGGAACGTGAACCTTACATTCAACATGCAACTTAGTTTGACTGGTCAGCTAAAAAATGCCTCTGCTGCACGTCTCTAGGAAAGATCTACCATATAGACTACATTCAATATGACAGTAATGTGATTATTTTATTAAACTAGTCAAAATGGCAACGTGAGCCTTGCATTCAACGTGCAACTTATTTCGACTGGTTACCTAACAAGTCCCACTAGTGGACGTCACTAGGAATCATGTAACATATGGATTAGATTCGACATGAAAATAACGGGAGTATTTTATCCACTAATCAAAATAGCAACGTGAGCCTTGCATTCAACACGCTACTTAGTACGATTGATTACCTAGGAAATCCCTCTACTGCGCATTATTAGGAAAGATCTACCATATGGATTACGTTCAACATGAAAGTCTTATTAATCGAGTTCTTGGAGCGACATATGTATAGTCATTATTGACTAAACTTCACCCTATTTAGCTTGGCATTCAGTCCTCGAGTAAGACATACATCTCACGGAAGCCTGACGATTGGTTTTGGCTTGCCGTAACCAATTATTAGGAGAGCAGCATCACCTATCCACCAGTTTATGCATCAAAGGCTAGCCTCCTTTATAGATACTTTAAAATGATAATCAACACATCTCCGGAATCTAGCATAAAATTTCCGACCCTACTTCTACAACCAATTGTACATTGTATCAACCCTTATGCATCTCTCACATTTCACCCTACTGCTCTGCAGCCCCACTTTTCATCCCACATATGTATGGGAGAATTTTGTTGTGACAGGCACCCGTGCCCTTAGGTTATAAAAAAGAACTACCCTCTTAATGATTTTATTTATTACGTCTTGGACTTATCAGTTGGCTCGATGTCCTTTCAGTAATTAATTCTCTAGAACTTGCATAACCTTTTTATAGCACGTGATAGATTACGGATTATTTAACCACTGTTAGACTATAGATTAATTAACGATAGGTAAGACAGACAGATGGACAGATTCCTCACGTCTTCATTATTTGTCGTAGTCGCACAATATTTACCGAACCACCTTGTTCACGTGCATGGCACTGTTCACTCGAAGTTGAAATGCATATACGAATGGTAGTTGGGAGGTTTCGCTAAAACAAACTGATTGAGGCATTGCCCTACTGTATCGCGTCTCGTTCGAGTTGGGTAATTATATTCGCTCGCACCGACATTCTTTTGAGAGGAAGGGAAAAACAAGATGAAAAGCCAAAGCAAAACACTAGTCTTCTCTGCTCTCCTCCTAAGTCTTCTTGCCACGTCCTTGCACGCGGCATGGACCCCATCTGGAGAAGTTGGTAAACACTCCTCTCTCTCTTCTATTAGACTAGAGATTAAGTACCATAGGTAAGACAGACAGATGGACAGATTCCTCACGTCTCCATTATTTGTCGTAGTCGCACAATCTTTACCGAACCACCTTGTTCACGTGCATGGCACGGTTCACTCAAAGTTGAAACGCATATATAAATGGGAGTTAGGAGGTTTCACTAAAACAAACTGATTGAGGCATTGCCCTCCTGTATCGCGTCTCGTTCTAGTTGGGTAATTGTATTCGCTCGCACCGAAATCCTTTTGAGAAGAAGGGAAAAACAAGATGAAAAGACAAAGCAAAACTCTAGTCTTCTCCGCTCTCCTCCTAAGTCTTCTTGCCACGTACTTGCATGCGGCATCGACCCCATCTGGAGAAGTTGGTAAACACTCCTCTCTCTCTCTGTCTTTCTCTGTATGTCATGGTGGTTTTGGCTTTTGATTTTGACGATGTTGTTCTGCGCGTGTGTGATTTCGTGGTGCGTTAGAGGATGAGACTGGCTTCAGTTACATTGTCGGGAGCGAGAGGGGACCAGAGAACTGGGGATATCTGGAGGAAGAATGGAGAGCATGCAGTGAAGGACGGGAGCAATCTCCAATTGACTTGGCAAGAGAGAATGTGACAGTGATTCCACACTGGGAGGACCTAAGGAGGAATTACAAGCCAAGCTATGCCTACGTCATGAATAGAGGCCATGATCTTCGGGTAAATCCGACCAGAATTATGATGATCCCCGCCTTTTTTTCTTCGAAAAACATGCTAACATGGGAAATGCTAACAAATTTCAAGCCCTGGTTTCCTTAGAAAAGTGTTAAATCCTCAATTTTAACAAGAGCAAATGAGTAGGTATTTGACGCAATATTTATCTTGAACTTCTAATATTTTATTTCAGAAAAGTATGAATAACGTCACTTTTAAGTAACTTAAATAATTTTCAAGATATTCAAGATTTGAATTGATTAATTTTCTGATTTTAAATCGGAGTTTAGACCTTGCCATGCTCTAAGGTGTTCTGTGTCCTACGTATGCAAAAAATGCATAAGTAGCTCCCAATAAATATGACTACTGAATAGGAAAACGGATCTTGGAACAACTTCAACTCCCATATGACTTGGGTTTGTTTGTTTGTTTGTTTGTTTCTTTTTTTTTTCTTTTTTTCTAAACCTTCTCCGACATGTATAATACAAAATGATCAGAAGCTTTAATGAGAATCTCATTATGGACCCACATGACTATGGTAAAAGCTAGTAAATATTCGCCCTTTGACTTCATTTAATCTGTAATAAGTGTCCAACCGGGGAAGATGAACGGTCTCTCCTTGAGCAGAAAATATCAATAGAGAAAAATAATTGAGCAACTTTCTTTGTATCGATTGCAGCTTCGGTGGGAAGGGGCAGGGTCGATCAAGGTTGATGGTAAAGAATACTGCTTGCAACAATGTCATTGGCACCACCCTTCCGAGCATGCCATCGATGGCAAAAGGTCTCTCTTTCTCAATTCGTTTGAACACGAGCATGCTACTTTCAATACTTCTCAAAAGTACTGCTGTAACATTTACGAAGTGTTTGGCAAACTCCTTACTTACGGCTACGTCGCATTCACAACTATAGGGATTTTCAGAATAGCGTTTTACCCTACTTTGAGGCATTATAATTTTAAAAAGTATTGCCAAATTAACAAGCCACTTCGCTTAATAAAATAGTAACATTGCAACAAGGTTACCGCACCTAAGAGCTAAGGAATGCAATTTCCTAAAAGCTGCTCTAGGCTGTTACAGCTGTGAGGGTCTTGCAAATTTGAAAATTTTATCCAAGATCTTAGAAAAGCTGATTGTTGAGGAAAAATGACAATTGCATTCCTAAGCATAACCTTAGGGGGAAACGAGAAAGGGTTAAGTACAAAGTTCTATCGTTTTTGCAATTTGGTTGTCTAACTTTTATTTTGGGTAGTTAAGTCCTCTAACTTTCTGGGTTATGCAATTCAATCCTCTAACTCTTTTATTTTTTATTTTTTTGGTAATTAAATCCTCTAACTTTTTGGATTTGTGCAATCAAATAATTTGACTTTCTTGATGTGTGCAATTGAGTGCTTTGTTGACCCATCATAACATGTAATGTCAAATCAGGATTCGTTTTCCTTGTTTTGCCCGTTTATTTTCTGTTCATTTGATGCCGTGTTAGCATCATTTGTCAATTTTTGTCACATAAGTCACATGTCATTAATTAATTTGATAATTTAGTTAAAATACTTTATCGAAGGATTTGATACACAAATTACAAAAGTTAGAGGTCTTGATTGCATGTAAGAAAACTTGGAGGATCAACACCCCCCCCCCAAGTTGTAGTTTCCTTCTTATTTGGCTGGTTTTTGTTTATTTATTTTTTATTTTCGGTTTTTACCCTCGTCTGGCATCAACACTTGGCACCACAATCTCCCTGTGTCCTCAAGACAATGTTAAAAAAATTGCCGTGTTAGTATTTTCAACATCTCCTATTAACAGAGCTAATGGAAATATTTTGATTGCACTAATTTGATAAGCTCTGGAGGTTGACTGTAATATTTGTAATTTTTATGATTTGATTTCACTTTTGTGATTAATTTTAGAATTCCTGGTACACTTGTCCCATTTTGTGGCTCAATATGTTGATGAAATTGGAAAATGTTTTTGTGTAGCTATGAATTGGAGCTTCACATGGTTCACTCAGCTTCAGATGGAGAGCTTGCGGTTGTTGGACTACTGTACAAGATAGGCGAACCAAATGCTTTTATTAAAGAGGTATGCAAAAATTTCTTATACAGAACAACTAGAATCAATGCGCGCGCCGCTATGAAATTTGTATTAAAATTTGACTATTTGTTCGTTTGGGTGTCGAGTAGTTTTTTAATCTAAAACAGTGGGTATTTTTTATGTTTTGTATGCATTTACAGTTTGAGCCCCTGAAAAGGTTTTTTTTTCCTTGGGAAAAAGACCACCAAAAACCCAAAACTTTGCCTAAAGTGACAAATTTATCAAATTTTATTTTTTTTGTGATGTGAAAAACTCCAAACTTTTCAAATTGTGATACATTTACCCCATCAAGGGCATTTTTATCTTATTTTTCTGTTTTTCCTTTTTATTTTATTTTTATTTTTTTCTTATTCTTCCCTCTGCGGGCTCCGCGCGGCGTCCAGGGAGAGCTGCCCTCGTTGGCGTCGGGCAAGGGTTGCCCTTGCCTGGCTGGCTAGGGCTGCCCTCCCCGGCGTCCGCGAGGGCAACCCTCGGTTGGGTTGGCTTGACGTTGGTGAGGATGGCCCTTGCTAGCATCGGGCGAGGATAGCCCTCGCCAGACCTAGCCGAGGGCCTCCCTCGCCTGATGTCGGTGAGGGCCGCCCTAGTCAGCCCAGGCAGGGGGACCCTCGCCTGACCCCGGTGAGGGTAGCCCTCGCCGTATGCCGACAGAGGGAAGAGAGAAGGAAAAAAAGAAGAAGAAAAAAAATAAAAGTAAAAAGATCAAAATGCCCTTTAGTTTAGAGTAAATGTGTCACACGACAAAGTTCAGAATTTTTTATGTCATAGAAAAAAGTTTGGGGTAAATGTGTCACGGTTGGCAAAGTTCAGGGTTTTTCACATCACAAAAAAATGTTTGGGGTAAATATGTTACTTTGGGTAAAGTTTAGGGTTTTTCATGATTTTTTCCCTTTTTTCTTTTAATGAGAAGAATAAACTAAAGTGGACGACAAAGATGAGTTATTTTCTTCAAAAGGTTGTAGACGATGGAAGGTTAATATATTCTTACTTCAATCTTTCGGGAATCTCCATTTAAAGATAATCTTATTGGTAATACAATAACAATCTTACAATTATATTTCTGTGATGGTGCATTTGACAATTTTTACGTGCAATAATGTGACCAATTAACATTATTTTGTTGTATATTAATATATTAGTATATAATATGTATGCATAATAAAATTCACAAAATAGCAAGTAAATAGTGACACTCTTACATTACAATCGCAATAGCTACTACATCAAATTTAGTTTTCATCACAACGAAACATGTAAGAGGAATGGCCCCAAAAGGCGAACAAAACACAGGGTGGGACTGTTGTTGTCACTTGTATAGAGGTAGAATCACAGCATAAATACTGTAGTTTCCAAATTCTAAACCTCAGAAAAGAAACGAAGAGCACTTCTTGGCGTCGGACATGTTGTTGTTAGACCAATTTATGTCGATCCATGTTTATTCGATCAAATGCGGCGATAAGCATAATTTGACGATGTGCAGGTGTTGAGGCGTATAAGGCACGAAACACATGGAGAAAAGATTGAAGCTGAGGAAGAGATAGAAGTGGGGGTGGTCGACCCAAGGGAGATCATCAGGGGTGAACACAGCTACTACAGATACATGGGCTCTCTCACCACTCCTCCCTGCACAGAAGGTGTCAAATGGATCGTCAACAAGCAGGTAAACCCCAGAAGGCGTCGATGTTTCACCAGATCAGCAATGCTTAAAAAGTGTAAATTCTAATGTTGCAAGTAATTTCTGAACTAACCATTCCTTGTTCAATGTTCACCAGCCCAGCAGTGTCACAGAGGAACAAATCTGGTCGCTGAGATGTCTCGTTGACGATGTAAGTGCCCTAAGTTTTTCGGCCTCATTTTTCCATCAAAACCTTAGTGGTTACATCCCCAATTAAGATTACCTCTACGACATGTTGCGTGTAATTTTCTCATGTTCGAAAGATTAATACGAATTGCAGGGTGCCTGGAATAATTCTAGACCTATTCAACCACTGAATGGACGAGATATCGAGCTTTACAAACCACATTCAGAGAGAAGTATTGAATCGATGACATCTCTACGTATCGATGCTGCTGCAAGTTGAAAGTATTCCTTTCGATAACGGTCTTTGGGTGATAAGCTTATGTCTAGTGTTAGCCAGATGAATAATGGTACGGTAGGTTGCAAACGATGTAATAAAATCCAATGATGCAGCACATGTAAACTGTCTTTGAGAACAGAGTAGGGTGCTTCGCTTATCTTGTTAATAAGTGGTCCTACAAAAGGGAAAAGTGCGCTTTATCAGTTGCTCTTCTAATGGAACTGAGTCATTCCTAATCCATTTCTTGTTTCTTCGCACCTTTGAGACCCTGAAAAATGGATAAATTCCTAGAACAGAGTGGAAGAAGGGAGGAGACTCTTGAATGAGGAAAGGGACCCAATGACACCAAAAGAATTGAAAGAGGAGCCATATGAGGTAAAAATCAAGATACAATAAGGTGGGCGAAAAGATAAATATAATTTCGTTGAGAAAGAATGTACAGTCCATTCATTTTTTAATGTTCACCGGATGATCTTTAGGAAAAATGACCCGACATATGTGCTGATATGTATGTAGTCGCACGGCATTATCAAGTGAGCTAAATCACATAACTCAAAAGTGACACGTGTAGTCACAAGTCTCCCACAATTTGACTATGAAGAAAATGCTCAATAAAAGAAATAATCTAGATGAAATGATTTAACAAACGATAAATCTTACATCATAGTATAATAAAAGGTCGACACTCGAGACTTTTGAAACATCAAATGCACTCCTTGTATGAAATACAAATGATGTTCGCTACTCTTTGCATAAATTTCAATGAAATACACAAGGCATCCATGACAAAATATCAGGGACGTCATAAATCCACGGCATATTTGATGAAAGGCATAAAGAAGATTTCCGAAAGACACTCGCGTATGAGAGTCTGGAATTTATTAGTGACCAGATCATATACGCCATTACGAATTAATTGCTAGAACCATCAAGATCAACCGCTTGCTGAAATTGCAGGATCTCATGGACCAGCCCCGCCAAAGTGAGACTCGAGCTCCGTCCTACCCCCATTGCCTTCTTCGCCTTCTCCGCGGGCTCCTTGACTCTCCCCCTCCTCTGCCTCCCTTCATCGGCCACGGCCCAACAACTCCTCCACGCCCTCCCTTCACGTCCTCCTTCCGCACCCTCGCCAGCTCCCCACCCCACCGGATCCTCCACCCCGACCCTCGCCACCTCCACCACCAACATCTCGTTGCACGAGTGGTCCCCAAACATGGGCCCCGTCAGCGGTGGGACCCGCGCAGATCGAGGGGTTGCGACAGGATGAGCGTCTGCAGGGCCCAGCCCCCTAACAGGAAACCTCGTCCCTCGTTTCGCTTCTCGTACTTGTTCTCCGAGATCCACCGCTCGAGATCTTGGAGCTGGCTTCCTTGAAAAACCCAAACGAATGTTCTCTTTGCCCAAAGCAAGCTCTTTCAGCTCAGTAGGCGTTAGGTTGCATAGGCTTCCCAGGCAAGCAAAGTGTTTAGAATATGCAAATAATAACCATACCTTCGTCTAATAGCTTAAAATTTTAGAATAATTGACAGTGACCCTACCAAATTTTCACATAAAATCAGCACTAGATGTCCTGATTTCGAGTCTTTCTAGGCCTCATTATTTTCTATGCTTAGTACTAGGCAAATGACTAGACTAAACGTGAAGGGGTGTGTTAGAATATGTAAATAATAACCATGCCATCATCTAACGATTTGACTTTTAGAATAATTTGTGGTGGTCCTACTAAATTCTCACACATAAAATATAGAGCTGGACCTTGCATAAATTCAATCCAATTAAATTGTGACTTTCCTACATTCTTCACTTAATTTATAAACTTCAACCTTATATTGAATTTAAGATAATGCTAGTCGTATAAAAATTAGTTAACATATATGCACGATTTTTCCCACCTAAATCGCTTTTTCCTAGTTGATGATTAGAATATATCGATTAAGTCACATAAATCTCATTTCAATTGTTCTTATTTGTTCTTTCAACTTGTCATATATGCGTGATTTTTCTACAACGAAATATTTCCTTTGGTGCAAAGTAATTATGCAGTTTTATTCGTATTCATATTCACATTGAGTGATATGTGTCGTCGGTACTTCCTTGATTGCGGAATAACTTGTGTAGCACCTGGCGAGCGGAATTTACCTAGTCAACCTTTGTTCAATAGTTAATATCACAGTCCGTGATTCTCCCGTACTTGTGAACCCTTATGAGTGAAGTTTGTGGTTATTGGCTGAAGAGTAATTGATATTGAGAGAATGAACACAACAAGTCCGTGGGAGTGGCATTATGACGATTGATGCTAGGAATTATAGGATAGAAGGGTTGTATTACTTTGGAGCTCTAAAGGCGGGATTGGCCTTTCATACACAAAATGGGCAGGAGCTGATATATCTCTCTCTTGATGAGGCCATGGCAGGCCGAACCAGTTGTTGAGCTTAAAGTGATATGCTGTCTCTTTTCATAGATTAGAAGCTCAAACTAAGCTGGGTGTAGTACTATCTTATTTAAGGAAGCTACTCATCCTATTGTTTTCTGGAACAACTGTTGAGCAAAGGTTGGCCTGGTGAATTTTGCTCGTTAGACAATGCACGCGTTATTTCGTGGCCAAAGAATTACCGACTCATGATAGATGGAATCATAGCAAGATCTCTCCAGTAAGGGGGTTGAGTTGGAGAAAACTTGTGGTTTATCCGATCCTAAGTGGGCAGAGAGTGAATTGTCGAGGCAAAAGGCACTGGGGCAAAGGTGGCTCTTGACCATCTAGGATGGCAATAGAGGCGTAGGAAAGATTAAGTTCCTCAGTGAATAGGAAAAACGTTCTTGGATCAATTGGCGAGTCTTTAGAAAAGGTCTACAACCACATTTTCGGCAAGGGAAGAAACCTCCTTTAGTTTGCTGGGATTAAGAAAGGCTTAGTAGGCAAAATATGGTGTTTCCAAAAAGCCGCAGTTGGTGAAAAATGCCACACTTACCTAGGGAAGTACATGTTACCGAAGGGGCCCAAATAGCGGTGATCGAAAGAAGCTACCAATGGAGAGGTTTGTTTTGTTGGGCAAGCATTGCCATTCAATGTATGATCCAAAGTGGCACATCAATGGTTAAGGAAACACAAGGAATCGATAGAGCAGCGCACAACAAGGGCCTTGTGGAACTAAATGGGAGAGAATGTCATGATTCGTGATTTTCCCGTACCCGTGAACTCTTGTGAGTGGAGTTTGGGATTATTGGGTGAAGAGTGAGTGATACAGAGGGGATAATCACAACTAGTCTATGGGAGTGGCGTTAGGACAATTGGCGTTAGGAGTTCTATGATAGATGGACTATATTACTTAGAAGCTCTTAAGGTGGGGTTGGTTGCCCGTGCACAAATTGATCGAGAGCTGATGCTACTCTTCTAATGAGACTATGGCAGGTCAAAACTAGTTATTGAGCCTAAAGTGATATGTTGTCTTGCTCGATGGACTAGACGTCCAAGTTAAGCCGGGCATGGTACAAATCTCATATAAGGAATATATTCATTGTATTGTTCTCTAGAACAACTATTGAACAAAGGTTGGCATGGTGAGTTTCACTCGCCAAGCGCCATACGGGTGTTTCACGACCAAGGAGCTACCAACCTATGTCATATGAGTATCACTTATCTTATTCGCATAAAATTGGTTATCAATCAAAACTCTAAAGAATATGGGAAATAAATGAGAAAAAAAGCTAGAAACTTAGAGATACTTTTTCTACTTTTTCTTTTCATCATTACCTGCATGTCAAGCCACTGCAAACACTTCTTTGAATCAATGAAGCCTCGTTACTCGTCTGAGCCAGATCGAGATGGTCCGTTTTACACAGAAACTGGTCCAATGCACCAGACCCTCTTATCTCCTCTCATCTTCTTTCACCCTTCAGCATCAGTCGGTTCGAGTTCCTCAAAGCTATTCACGACCAATCCATAAGATGCCAATTCCACCCGAATACACTTTTTGAAGAACTCCATCAATCCTGGATGGGCCGAAACCGCTGAGAACTGCCGTTCCGTGAACTCAAGCCAACCCGGCAAGCCCGGAAAAACAAATTTCTCACAAGAACTTTTAGTGATATTGACTCCATCACTGTCATTCTTCAGACTTCTAAAGCAGTGCAAGCACAAAGGCAAAGGCAACTTGTGACGTAAAAAATGTGTTGTGAAAATATGGCTTCGAATTAGGTAGAACAATGAAGATGGATTTTTAGAGTACTCAAATCGGACTTTGAGGCGTGATATCATTTTTTTTTTTAAGGATTTATTTGCCCCACAAAGTTGCTAATGGTCACCGGAAAATTTCCTTTAAGATACAAAAAGTCTCAAAATTGAGAATACTAAATAGCAATTCTAGTATTTCTCCAGGATCTTTCTAGAAAATAATTGAAAAGATGGCTATAGTTTTTCAGAGAGAAGTCTCGAAAATGATCACTCACATTTTCTTCTGAAAACCGACATGTATATATAAAACATTCTTAAACGTAGACAACTCTTCATAAAAGGTTGCAAAGCAAAACGAATGTATCCTTTCGAACAAATGCAACAATTCATAAGAAGTTAAAAAACGAAGAAATGCAACCCTTCGGGAAAATGTGCAAATTGAACGAGTATCTTTTTCAAAGTTTGTCTTGAAAGGACATATACAAAATTCGGAATAAAAGGAATTATTATTTATTAATTTCCGAAAATTCTTAATAAACAAAACGGCATTTGAATTGATTAAAGTTAATAAGATAACCGTACAAAATAAAAAATAAAATAAAACAAAGGGATTAGTGCTAATTATTCGCGCACCTACACGTGGGTATGGTGAGATTTAGCTCACACCCAATCATTCCTTTTGGTATACAAAGGAAACCCCACAGTTATTAATTGGCCCACTTCCTCTTAATTTTCCTATGTGGGACAAAGAAAATGCACATTTTTTTTTTTTTTTTATACAAACAAACTTCCAATAAAATGATCCTTGGAACGTTAAACTTTCGAGCGACGTCGAGAGTGTAGCACACGCACATGTTGGATATTATGCAGCTCAGCCTAGGGTTCCAGGTCATGGATGATCTGCTCAACTCGCGGTCATAGTATTTCGATGGCATTGAACATCTTGAAAATCAAGTCCGGAGAAGGTAGCGTGTCGATGAGGTGGTGGCAGTAGTTTTCAAGTACTCGTGCGGCTTCGTATCGCAACTCTAGTTCCCTGAGGTGAATCTGGAGGTTGGAGCTTATGGAGCGATCAAGGACCAGTTTAACACGAGTGGCAAATCCTAGGGTCACGATGAGGGTCACTATGAGTCCTCGTTGGCCTAGTAAGCGTGAGACACCGATCATTGGGATAATGTGGCCTTGAGGCATGAGGGAGAAGAGAACAGAAGAGTTGTTGTTGGGTTTGAGAGGCCATGGGATGGAAGGATAGAGGGGCGTGGGAATGCTAGTTTGGCTACCTTCAATTGTTGTTGGGTTTGAGAGGCCATGGAATGGAAGGGTAGAGAGGCGTGGGAATGGTAGTTTGGCTACCTTCTTCATTTGTGGAAAGTTAAATTGCTACAAAGAGAGGCCACGGGATGGAAGGATAGAGAGGCGTGGGAATGGTAGTTTGGCTACCTTCTTCATTTGTAGAAAGTTAAATTGCTACAAACGGCTTTATTTGGATGCCACGCGTTCTAGTGCCGATTATATCTGAGACAAAAATGAAAAAAACACATTCTATAATTTTTTGAACAATTATCCCTTGAGAAATTAATTTTCACTTACTAAGATAACTGTTTTTATTTCTTTTTATTTCCCAAAAGGGGCATAGACCCTTAGAAATTGACCAGAATTCTGGATGTTTAGGGCACACATTACTCTATTTTTCTATTTTTTGTTCTCGGGAACAAATTTAGAACGGAAATCCATTTTGTAATGTAATTTTATTTTTTAATGTCAGGAACAAATTTGTACTTTAGAAATAAGTTTGGAAGAAGTTAATTTTTTCTTTTGTTTTTCCATTTCTAAAATAAAAGTGAGAAATAAAAAATTTTCTCATCGCTCTCTCTTGTTACTAGCTGACTACCCATCCATCACCGCCCACCTCCGTCCATCACCGGCCGTCACCTGCCTCTTGCTGTAACTTGGGAGGGAGAAAATCTATTCTGCGAATAAATTTTTATATCGTTATTAAACGTATATTTTTGCTCAAAAACTTATTTGAAAAATTAAATAGAAAAATTCATTTCTTCTAAGAAATTGATTTCTGGAATAGAATTATTATCATTTATGCCTTCAAAGTTTTGGTCATCCTATGCAATTGAAGAAATATACGGTTACGTAATCTTTGGTTGGGTTCAAGAGGGGTGGTATATGAGAATGGTTTGTAATAGGAGACCTCATGCTAGTTTCTTCAAACACACAACCTAACTAACCCCACTAATTGCGGGGAGTATTTGTCAATAACTAATAATGTCAAATTGGTAAATATAATCCAATATAGATTTCGTTTCACTGTATACATTATTGAAATAAGACTGGGCAATGACTTTCTTTGCGGAGCATACGAATCAAATGTAATCTTCCATGCTGGTAAATTTCAAATAGCATTGGAAAATGTCAAAATACCTTAGGTGAAAGAAAATATCTCGTTACCTTTTTTGTGGGTAACTTGTTAATAAATTGTGAATACATTTGTGAAAATTACTAATTCTTTTTTAAAGATTGCAAATTACTAGTTTGTATACTAACTTACCAACTTTTATTTGTAACTCTCACCGACATTTTGAAAGTATTAACTCTAATATGAGATTATCAACCTATGTAGAGTGGCTTATCATCTTAGGTTAGATTAAATTACCAATTAGGTTTTGGTTACCAACTCTTATTTATGTTTTTTCTCAACATGTAACTTTGTGTAATTTACCAACTGTTCTGTTGAGTTACTACATTATTTGCTTTCATTAGCAACCCCGAATGTTTTACATACTTTTATTTAGAAGTTTCTGACCTAAGTTAATGATTGAGCGGTGTCTCAGCAGCATAATGATTGCTGTTGGGGCAATGACGATGGCGGGGCGACCAACAGGTTTGACGAGGCCTTGGTGGCTGGGCAGCATAATGATTAAGCGGTGGCAAGTAAGAGGCTGAGAAGGGTGGGATAGAGAGAGAGGAGAAAGAAGAGGGGAAAAGATGCAAGGATTGATTGAGGTGATCTATTCGGGAATGGATGAGTGCAAAATAAAGAATTTATGTAGCGTCATCTCCAGTATGGATATTCCAAATGATACTAGTGTGAGTCTGCGGATTTGCGTCCGCTATAAAGAGAGCTTTTGGTGATGAGAAGAGACTTGTACAATCAAACGCTCCACCTTTGGTTGCATTTTTATTGCCATGCATTTACTTTTTATGTAATTCCCTTTCCATGTAATTCAAATTGGATGTAATTCTCTTTCACTATAGTTTCAGTTCTAGAAATGCAAATCCAGCCTGCTCAGATGGAAATTACAATGAGAGAAGGAGTAAAGAGTCCAATTCCAATTAGAAGTAAAAAAATGAATTGACAGCCTCTTACCAAATGAACAAAATGGAGTTTCAGCCCCAAGTACAGTAGAAATGGAAAGTAAAGGCAAACGTATAGTGTTATTCGAACCACCCACTGTTGAAGTTCTTAAGATCAAAGCACCAAGTGTCAAGAAAAGCCAGAGTTTTAAGAGAGCAAATAAATAGAAGATGATTCAAGACCCTACCATTGCATTGGTCAACGAGATGGAGTTACTAGATACCCCTATTTAGGTGGTAAGGGAAGGAAATGAATGGGTTTTAATGGCTAGCCGTAAAAAGCCATCAACGATATAAGGGTTTTAAGTTAGAACAATCAAGGACTAGGTAATCCCATGACGTTCCAAGAGCTACGAGCCTTAGTGGCTCAAGAACAACCCAACTTAGTGTTTTTAATAGAAACAAAAAATAAGGAATCACTGGTGGAGAGGATAAGAAGACGGCTTAAATACCCACACCCATTTTTAGAACATTTGGAAGGAATAGCGGGCAGCTTGGTCATCATGTGGGAAGAAGGAGTAGAAATCAAAGTAATATTCGGCTTAAAAGAAGTCATTGATTTAGAATGTAAAGATCTTGAAAGCAACACACAAATGAGAATTACCTTCCCTCATGCCTCCATAAATTTTCAAGAAAGACTAGCGCTTTGGCAATAAAACGTGACATCCACTTAACCAATCAACTCCCCTGAATATGCATGGGTGACTTTAATGAGATTTTGCATAAGGGAGAAGGTGGGCAAAAGAGAGGCTGACCATTATAGAATAGTAGCTTTTCAAGAATTCATGAATAACTATTCTTTCATGGATATGGAGAGTAAAGGAGGTGCTTTCACGTGGACAAATAATATGGAAGGGGATGCACTAGTCAACAAGAGGTTAGATAGTGTGTTATGCACAATGGAATGGAGGGTAGCCTTTCCAAATGTAGAGGTTGTGGCACTACTTGCCATTAGATCATATCACAACCCACTCATGCTCTTTTTGCATCCATTTCAGAACAAAGGAAGAAAGAGTTTAAGTTCGAGACTTACTGGCTTGAAGAACAGGAATGTGGAGAGATTATTAAAAGGACATAGCAAAAGAAATAGTCTCATTTCTTGAGTTTTTCAAAAAAAAGTCCAAGAAATTGTCAAAGGAACTTGCATTATGGAATCGGGGAAAGTTTTCCAATGCGTCGCATCAAATTAAAGGGCTAAAAAGGAAGTTAACGACAATAAATAACAGTTGGGGGCAAACACTAGCAAAGCAGAAATCTAGAATATAGTGGCACAAATGGAAAAACTATGGAAACAAAAGGAGATGTATTAGGGGATGGGATCCCACATTCAATGGTTACAATTGTTGGAGAAAACTTCCTTATTTATTTTGAAGTTGGCAAAACGTTTCCATCAGTCTAGTCTAAAGACTTATAGACTCTATCGTCAAAGTCTGAAGACCTCCAAACTCAAGATTCAAAGTCTACCCTCACTGATAGTTTCCAGACCGACAAAGAGAAGACTTATCCAAATACAAGTATATTTTTAAGGATTTGGTTCGTACAGTTGAAGAAGATCTCACAGCTGGAGATAGCACCTTGTGATCAAAATATTTTCATTGAAATCAATTTGGATAAATTGATCTGGTGATTGACGAAGTATACTTGGAAGATTCTACTTATGAAGACCTAGATCCTGATTGTATGGGTGAGCAGGATTGGTGGGCTATCATCACATTCCTTAAATAAACTCGAGATCTCCCTAATTAATTCTGTCCAACGGTATGATGGGAAGAACTCCTTTGGAATGTGCCAACGGATATGAAGGCATGAAAGAGTATATAAGAAAGACGCTCTAGTTATTTGAGTATGTGCGTGAAGAAGAATTTTAAAGTCTGAAGCTCTTAGTTTTTTGTTATTTCATTCGCTGAGCTTTTACTGTATTCAAAAGAGAGATAAATACTTGTGAGACCTTGAGGAAGTATAGTAGAGTCTCTACACTGTAGAATCAAGGACATGAGACTATAATATCTCTTTTGATTCTTAGTGAAATCCAGCCAGTGGGTTGTTAGTGTGGGAGAGTGGACGTAGGCTTGGTCTAAGCCGAACCACTATAAACTCGGTGTTCCAATTCTCTTTCCCTAAACTCTTTACTTTAACTTTTAGTTATATATCTGTTTATTGTCTTCTACATCTTCAGTCTATCTTTATCAAAAGATGAATTGAGCTATTAAGTTTTTGTAAAGATCGCCTTAACACCTATTCACCTCCCCTCTAGGTGTTCTTACTAGTCTTATCAACAATTGGGAGACAAAAATACAAAATAGTTTCATGCAACAACGATCCAAAGGAGGCATCAAAATAGGACAACTATGCTGAAGATTGATGAAGAAAACTAGTCCAGAGAACCAAACATCTTGAAAAATCACATAAGGGACTTTTACTGAAACCTTTATGCATTGGTAGGGCCTCAAAACTTCCAACTCATCTTAGACAAATGCTTGAGCCCAATTAGGGACGAGATAAATGATAGTTTGATGGCAAATGTCACTATAGAGGAAGTCAAAGAAGTAGTTTTTTAGCTAGGGGCATCTAATGCCCGAGGACCTAACGGTTTGAATGGCCAATTTTATCTATATTTCTAGGAGGAAATCAAGGAGAGGATGTACTTCAGCTAGTCCAAACTTTCTTCAATACAAGTATTCTCAACCCCACTTTAAACAAGACCATATTGCTCTTATTCCAAAGATCAAGAACCTAGAAGAAATAAGTTAGTTTAGACCTATAAGCCTATGCAACTTCAGCTATAATAGGCTAAAATCATGGCTCTATGAGTTGATGGCAATAGAAAAATGTGCCTTTGTCCAGGGTCCTTAGATTCAAGACAATATCTTTATAGTCTAGGAAGTATTGCATCAATTGAGGGGGTAAGTACAGTACAAGTGCCAAAAGTTTCCTACATTGATCACTTTGGTGTCAAAACTTCTTTTTTTTTTTTCGCTCACTTGAGTGCCAAATCGGAATAAAATCTTTCACTTAAGTGTCATTTTTTACCAAACGTCCTACGTGGTTTTTTTTAATGATTTTTTCGTATTTTTAATGATTTTTTTATTCCTACATGGATATTTAGAACAATAAATAGAAATTTTCGATTCCGACGTGGATATTTACTAAACTAAGCATAATAGAAATGACGTCGTTTCTCTTACCTGAAACGGCGTCATTTCATACAATCACTCACTGACTCTCTCTCTCTCTCTCTCTCTCTCTCTCTCTCTCTCTCTCTCAAGAGAAATGACGTCGTTTCTCTTCGTGCAACAACCAAATCAACATAATTTCTCTTCATCTTGGACAAGGCCAAAGCCCCCTTTCTTTTCGATTTCAAACCCTATTCACAGAATTAGGGTTTCCGTAAAAAAACCCCCATCTTCATCAACCTCCACTTCATTGACCCCACACCGAACCTTAGTATACCTAAAACCCCTTTGCAATTCCTTTGCAATTTGTCTCTGAAATTGCAAATTAAGGCTTCAAGTTTACTGGTGTTGCGTCATTCTTACTCGCTGGACAAAGACTGAAAAGGCAACAAGTTGGAGGGAAGAGTTAGGGGTTGTGACGTGAGGAATTATTGTCGACAAAGAGTAAAGGTTAGTGTTTTTTTGTTGTTTTGTGTTGACTAACTGACAATGTGAGCAAATTTGGTGTTGTCTGTCAATGTCAAAGTGTGGGAAAATGCAACATATTAGAGGGCAAATACTAGGGGTTCGGGCAATGTAAATGCGAGTGCTTTAGTTTATTCGTGCTTATAATTTTGTCGATTGGTGTCCACTGGTTGATAGTGAAATTATTGTTTATTGTGGTTGTGGAAACCGATTGTTTATTGTTATTTGCTTGAGTTGTGGGGACCGACTACTATTATTATTTATTTGTCTTGTGGTCCCTTAATGCAGAAATAAAATTTTATTGCATTTGGTGCAGTGTTAACATGGGTGATACAAGTACGCCCATTAAAATTTTCTACGGTGGAGAGTTTAGGATTCCTAAAGAAGAGAAGAAATACATTGGTGGCCAAATCACTATTGTCCTTATCATTGTAGGTAAGCTGTCATTTACAAACTTTAAAGAGATAAGTGCATTAGAAGTCCTAAAACTTATCATGAAAATGCAATTGAGTCCTAAAACTTGTCATAAAAGTTCAATCAAGTCCTAAAACTTTCAAAAGTTCAATCAATGGAAAGACTTATATTGAGCTACTTCGACAAGTTTTAGGATTTGATTGCACTTTTTGAAAGTTTTAGGACTTAATTGCACTTTGTGACAAGTTTTAGGACTTAATTGTATTTTTTTAAAGTTTTAAGACTTAATTGCATTTTCATGACAAATTTTAGGACTTTTAATGCACTTATCCCAACTTTAAAATGGATATAGTAGACCAATTGAGATGCAAAATTAGAAAATTATATTACCAAGTACTTGGTAAGTCTCTTAAAGATGGTTTAAGATATTTGCACGATGATTGTGGGGTGAGGGATCTTGTTTACCATTTTCCGCACGGTCATGATGCTTATGTGTTTATTGAACATAATTGCGATGAAGTAGATAAGCAAGTGGTGTTAGAAGGTGCTATTGAAACCTAGCTTAGTATTAGAACTATTTTGGAATGACATGTGAGAATAGAGGACACCGTAGATTTGCATACACGATGTGTGTTAGAGATATTTTAGCATCTTGGGGATAGTAGAGGCATATATGATGATGAAGATACACTTATTGAAGAATCGACTAGAATAATCCTAGACTCCTAGTAGTTTGCATTATCCAACAACGATGAGGATGAAACACTTGTGTATACTATTTGCACAAGTGATGCTGACGAAGAGGATATCGCACAAGTAAGGGAAGAGGCAAGAGCATTCGAAGAAAGGAAAAAAGCATAATTTGGGCTAGTGAATGAAGACATTGTAGTAAACAGTGATACGGGAGCTCCTATAACTAACAGTGATAAATCCGTTCATGGGGAAGTGGTCGTGATGATGATGGCAACCATGAGGATGATGATGAAGATAGTACAACACAACATAGAAGGGGAAGTCAGTATCATTCTTATAATTCTACCAGTACAGATCCTGTTTTTGTGTATTAATAACATTTGATGATGCCAAGCAATTCGAAGATGCTATTGTTGGGTTCTCGATCTCTCAACAACGAAATATTAAATTCATTAGAAATACCAATAATTTTGTTAGAGCAAAGTGTGTACAAGACAATTATCCATGGGTAATATATGATGCATTGAGCAAGTAGAATGAATTATTTCATATCCCATCACTATATGAGGAACATACTTGTGGTGTTATGTTTGAGAATAAAAGAATGGCTAGTTTATGGTTAGCCAAGCACTTATTCAACATCATCAAAGCAATGACAAATATCAAAAATCCTCAATTGAAACAACTAGTAAAAGAGCAGGTATGTGTAAATATTTCTCATAATCAGTGTAAGGGCTAGGTATGAGGTGATAAGTACGTTGATGGGTATTTATAAGGAGGAATATGGAAATATTTGAACTATGCTAGGGAATGTAGATTGTAAAATCCACTTAGCAGAATTCATGTAGAGGTTGTGGGGAAGCCCTTGGTTGATCATGGGATACAGTTTAATATAATGTATATATGCTTTGATGCATGTAGAAAGGGATTGTTAGTTGGTTGTAGAAAAGTGATCGACTTAAATGGATGTTTTTCGAAAGGGTTACGTGAGGGAGAGTTATTGGCTGCTGTTGAGAGTGATGGAAATAACCAAATGTTTCAAATAGCTTAGGCTGTGATCAAGATAGAAAACAAGGACAATTGGTTCTAGTTTTTGAAAAATCTTATAGCTAATCTTGGAATAACTTATGGAAGAGGTTGGTCATTTATAAGTGATCAACAAAAGATATTGGCAATATTTACTGATTTTCCTAATATCATTATGTCTTGTTGTATTATTCAGGTAGCTTACAAATGTTTGTTGAATTTGTAAAGACTTGTTTCAACCATAGCTAAGCTAATGCAAGCATAGAATGTGTGCTCGGCACATATATGCAAATTGGGTGAAGAAGTATAGAGGTGATCAACTACAAAAGCAGTTTTGGTTGATTGCAAAGAACTCAAATATGATAGATTTCAGAATTGACAAAGAAGCTCTACATGCCTTATCAAATAAAGCTTGTGAAGCATTGTTCCAAACTAAGGCAAAGCATTAGTATAGAGCTTTCTTTAGTGAGGAATTCAAGTGTGATGGTGTTGACAACAACCTTTGCGAGGCTTTCAATGATAGGATTATAGAAGTCAAATTAAAATCAATTGTTAGTATGCTTGAAGACATGAAAGTTATGATGATGACAAGACTACAAAAATAGAGAGACGAATGTTCGAAGTGGCCCTACAAAATGTGGGCTTAAAATTGTAAAATAATTGGAAGACAACATTGCTACTAATAGGTTTTGTCATCTAATTTGAAATGGGGACGATGGATTTGAGATTACGAATGATGGTGGCAAGTATGTTGTTCATTTGGAAAGAAAAAAATATTCCTGTCAAGCATGTCAATTGAGTTGAATACTTTACTCACATGCAATTTATGCCATTTAATTGAAGCAACTCAATCTAAAGGATTATGTGGAAGACTGTTACAAGAAAAATAACTATATTATTGCATACCAATTCATTTTGTAGCCTCTAAGGAATAGCAAGTTTTGGGACAAAACAAACCATCAACCCCCAAAGCCTCTACCAATGAAAAAGTAAGATGGCAGGCTTCGAAAGAAAATAAGAAGGTAGGAAATTGTAAGTAGCAGTAATATAATGAACAGGGTTGGTGGAACAGTTCAATGCTTATATTGTCATTAGAGAATGACACAATAAAGCTAGTTGTCAAACTAAGAAGCAACAACAACAGCAGAAACAAATGACAACACAGCCCAGTGATGCAAGGGCATGTCCAGGCAACACAAAAAGCAATGTAGAATCAATTACAAGGCAAATTGAGTCCAATGGTGTACAACAGAGAAGTAAATACCAGGTAAGATGTTTGTAGGTAAGATGTTTGTTATGTTTATTGCTGTTGTATTTACTTTTTAGTGTAATAAATTCATATTATGTTATGTCATTTTACAAGTTAGAAAAAGAAGTGAAGACGGCTTTAGTTTCCAAAAGTTTTGCACCACAACATACACATGGTGCAATTGGGAGAATGATAAGAGAATAAAGCTATGTATTGTTTATAGATATGAATATCGGCATAACGGTTTTGAATGTCAATTTTTTAGTTATTATACATTTAATGTATTCAATTTCATTGGCATGGTAATTTCATTATATTGAAGTTTATATGGTTGTAGTTTGGGAGAAGTTCAGAAGTATTGATATCTCAAGGAAGACCAAGTCAAGAATCAGCTACATCTATAAGAAGAAGCCAAGGGCAAGAATCGATAAACCAATCAATGGTAACTCGAGCACAATAGAAGAAGCAACCAATGGTAACTTCAAAACAGATGGCAGCTCAAAAACAGGCACCAAAGAAGACTTCAACATTAGGTCCACCTTAAATAAATGATCTTGGGAATTCACAACCGTCTACTGTAATGCCAACACTAGTTATAGAAACTTCAACAATGGGCAACACCGAAACATGCGACACTCAAAGCAAAAGAATGGATCCTTCAAAAGATAAGACAGTAAGAAAAGGTACACAAGTGAATGATGTACCTAGAGTTTCAGTTTAGAAGAGTGTAAAACTCATGAATCAAATGAAGCCATTGAAGAAGAAAAAAAGAAGTGATAAAGTTCTTCAAATTGACTAATGGGAGGATGCCGCCTTTTAATGTCTATTGTTAGATGTCAATGTCTAAGACTTTAGGATTTTGTTATAAAGCGATTGAGATTATTGTTATATTTTGGCTGGTGATGTGTTTAATAGCAATGTTAGTTGTTTCAAATTATTGTTGCATTTTGGATGGACAACTTAACGGAAGTGTTGTTTCGGTCTTGAATTCGTAAGGCGTTTGTTGAGACTATTTTATTTTAGATATATCAATGTTGATGTAAAAAACCTTCTGATGCATTGTTTATGGTGTAATGCTATTTCGAGTTAAATCATGCCAAGACGGATAGTATTTGTCAAAATAAGTCTTATTTTGTATGTTATTACAGGATAATAATTTGCTTGAGGCTATTAAAGGATGTAAGATATGCTTGAAAAAAAGTGAAACTAATAACTTACTTAATTAAAAAGTTGAGGAACCCAAGTTGTCACTTTCAAAAAGTTAGGGAACCTAAGTTGCAACTTTTAAAAAGTTGATTAACAAAAGTGTTCACTTAAAAAAATTATTGGTACTCAAATGATCATTTATAAAATTATTTGAAACTTTAACTATCCTTCAATATGTGCAGAAAAGCCAAAACCAACCACAAAATGTAGGACCATCTCTTCTTTTGCTGCAGTTGTTGCGAGTTGGTCAAGCCATATATCATTTGTATAAATCAACAATAAGACTCAAATTGCATAAAAAAACACAAAGGTCACCGAAATCCACCAAGGCCATTCAACATTCAAGTCAACACAAAACCAATAACCCACACGCATATATCATAGAAAAACCAAAGTTATTGCACTAAATATAGCAATGCATTTCATTGTTCTTCAACTACAGTAGACTCAATAACTTCTTCTCGTGACTGAGATTACATATGACTCACAAACCATACCAAACCTGACAACATTAAGACAAACAATACTCAATAAATATTTCTTTGAATTTTCATCATTGAAACTTCCTTTTTCAAATGATTCACCAAAGATTCCAGACCCTTTATTTCCGCTTGCATAGAGTCGGCATCATCCGACTCATCTTTCATTGCAGGTGCAGATCCATGTTGTCCTTAAAGGAGCTCCAAGATCACCTTCGTTGCTCAATTCGAAAATTTCACATTAACCCACTTGAAATATCCACAATTGAAGTCTTCTCTATGCATCACGCATCCATGGAACCTTCACTTAGGATTTTCTCTCATTCAAGAAACTCTTGTTGGATGTCGCAATCCACAAAAACATAAATACTGACTTTCATCTTCACTTCGTTCAGAAATTTGTGAACCACTTCTCCTGCTTTTGCTCCATATTGTGAACTTGATGAGATTATTTGCCTTAGAATTAAAGAGAGTTTCTCAATTGAAGGTTAGGGTTAAGGTTCATGAAGAATGAAATTGGGATTTTGTCCTAATTTGTGAAATTGCTTCACTTCTTATAATTACATGGGTGAATGGCGTCATTTACTATCTCATTTGCTGACTCAACTCGCTGACGAGACATGTTGGCAAGTTTAATGTTATTTTATGCCACCTCAGCTTTTTCGACAGGCCAAATTGAAAGTGGCATTTAAGAGATCAATTTTTTTAATTTGTGGCACTCAAGTGAGCGAAAAAAAAAATTGGCACCAAAGTGAGTGCCGTACAAAAGTTTTAGCACTTGTTCAATACTTACCCTATCAATTGAGGGTAAGGAAAAGAAAGAAAAAGTTCCAAGTCATCCTTAAATTGGACATGCAAAAAGTGTATGACAAGGTAGAATGGGACTTCTTGAGAGCATGTATGCCGAAAATGGGTTTTTGTGAGTGGCTGGTCGACTTAATTATGCAGGTGCCTCGACTGTTTTGCTCAGTATAAAAGTAAACAGAGAACCAACGCAATATTTTCTACCCCAACGTGGAATCTTACAAGTCGATCTACTATCCCTTTATCTATTCATAATTATGGCAAATGTTCTATCATGGATGATGCATAAAGCCATACCAAATGGAAGCCTCAAAGAAATCACTCTTAACAGGTACCGCCTTACATTGTCACACCTATTTTGCTAATGATGCTATATTTTTCATGGATGGAACAATCAAGGAATGCCAAAGTTTAGCAACTATCTCAAACCAATACTATTATGCAACAGGTCAAGCCATCAATTTGAACAAATCAAGTGTTGGTTTTTAAAAGATTGTCCCCCGAACTTGAAGACAAGGAAATACCTCGGCATACCATCCAATTGGGGTCAGTCAAAGAAAGAAATGTTTTCGTGGATATTAGCAAGAGTAAACATGAAGATAGAGGGCTAGAAAGAAAAGACTATGTCCAAAGCAGGTAAAGAAGTCTTGATTAAAAGCATAGTGCAAGTTATTCCTCAATATGCCATGTCAATCTTCAAGATATTGAATTATGTTTATAATGTCATTAAGAAAAGAGCAACCGCTTTCTGATGGAAACAAAGTGATACTAGAAAAGAAATGCACTAGAAGAGATGGGAATTGATGAAAGCCAGGAAAGATGAAGGAAGGTTATACTTCAAAGACTTGCAAATCTTTAACAAGGCTATGTTAGGAAAACAAGCTTGGGGACTATCTCAAAATCCTTAAACTCTTTGGAGTCGAGTCTTTAAAGGCATATATTTTCCAGATGGAGATTTTTGGAAAGCCAAAAAAGGACATCACCCATCCTAGGGTTGGCAAAGCATGCTAGTAGGAAGAGAAACCATTGAACCGAAGGTTAAATGGCTGGTGGTAGATGAAAAGTCCAAAAAGATCTATGAGGACAAATGGCTAAACTCGAGTTTGATTAGGGGTCCTACAAATAGGGATGATCCATTTAAAGTAGTAGATTTGATTAATAAAGGAATGATGGAGTGGAAAGAACTAACTTTGCATAATCTATTTGCGGAGAATGTTGTCAAAGAAATACTAGCTATTCCCATCAGCCCTTACTCCAAGGCAAATGCTTTATGTTGGATAGGAAACAAAACCGGAGACAACATAGTTAGAAACGGCTACAACAATGAGCGTTCTAAGTCTAACAAGCTAGAGCCAACCAAGGCAACAACCTCATACTAGCCTACCCAACAACTATGGACAAAAATAAGGAATCTCCGAGTTCCCCCCAAAATGTGAATCTTTCTATGGAGCATATGCCAAGACGCCCTCCCCACACAAGAAAAACTTTTCAAGAGGAGTATTACCTGGCCCGTTATGCCCACTTTGCTCAAAACACCTAGAGAGATCGAACACTTGCTTCTGATCTATGGTTGGACAAGGCAAATCTAGTTAGATCCAACATTCAGGACACACAACAGCCCTCTAAATATAACAAGAACAAACAAATGGTTGCTGGAAGTTTTCGAAGCAAAACTTGACCTACCCGAAACAAAGGTAGTCTCAGCCACACTCTAGTTCATATGGAAGGTGTGAAATAACGCCGTGTTTAGGGGGCAGCAACCTAATCCTTAATCCATACTAGAAGAAGCACGAGCACAAATCAGCAGCCATCTTTGATGGAACCCACAGAACCGCAACTCAAAATCCAAAACAAAAAGAGAAGAGATCAAGTGGAAACCTCCATCCGGTGACAATCTGTAGCTGAATGTGGATGCTTCGTGGGTAGGGAGCAAAAAACCATGCTCCATGGCTAGGATCTTGCGAAACTCAAGTAGGATGGTGGAAGATGGCTTGGCGAGCGAGACCTGAGTAGACTCAACCCTCCAAGCTGAAGCCTAGTGTTTGTGAAAGGGCTTAAGTTTCTACAACAAATCCAAGGAAGTCACATGAGGCAAGTACAACAAAAGTCTATAGATTATGTATGTGAAAGTGACAATTTGACGGTTGTGGCAAGCATCTTGGGCCGAGTAGAAGCCCCTTAGGCTGTGAGGAACATATTAAGTGAAGGAATAGGGATTCTAGTCTAGTTCAGCCAAGCAAAGTCGGCCCATTGCCTAAGGGAAGGAAAACGAACCGCCAACTGGGTAGCAAAAGTCCATTATAGCAAAACTTCCTTTCAATTGGATGTCTTCCCATCCCTAGCCTTTTCGGGATATTTTATGTTCGGTAGTATGTTTACCTTTATTATGTACCTATCGTATTAATGAATGAAAGAAATAACCCATTTTATGACCAAAGAAATGAATCAAAGGGCGTGAGTGGTTATTGTATACTATTTCTCTTGTGATAATACAGAAAGTTTCCCAAAATTAAATAATAAAAATGAGTGGGTGTCGCCGTAATGGGCTCGTAATGTTTTTTTTTTTACCAGCATATCGGGCAAAATTGTAATAGTTTTTGAAGAAATTAATGCAATTAAAATATCGTATGATGTAAGGTCAGCCTGAGTCGTTGATCGAAGAAATAGAGATGGCCATTGGCTCAGTCACGTGAATGTAGTCAATTAACGGCGAACATCAGAAACATAGAATCGGTTTCTGAAGAGGCTCATATATGAAACGTCTCGGAAATAATACCTAGAGCGGGAGATTCACTTAACTGAGATTCGAAAACTTAATTTTCATCTTGACCATCAACAGGTTTGGTCAATTGTTCAGTTTTTGTGCAATTGTTCGCATTGGCGTCTTGATTTGCCAATTGAAAAAATCAGTCTCACATTTTGCTTCTAAACCGCAGCGAAATTGGTTTAACCACTCAAATAATGCCAGACACCAGCTTAGCCTATTGGTCGTGCTTCGATCTGATGGCACATAGGTGAATAAATAGATTGTCCTAGAATTTCTCTGGTGGGTGGGAAGATCTTTCTCTGACGAGAACGACAAGACAAGTGTTGATCATCTACTAATTTTATATAATTTGGGATGCTTAGTTGAATTTGGATGATATGTGGAAATTCCAAATGATGAGTTGTATTTTCTCCTCTTTTCATTGTTTTCTTCTTCTTTTTTTCTCCATTTTGTCCTTTGATACTAGAGGCAATGCCCGCCTCCCAGCGTGCGAAGCGAGAGAATTGGGTGACTACTGAAATAAATTGGATTAAGTGGATGGTTACTCAATGCAATTTATTAACAATTCTTTTTTTCTTGGCAAGATGAGAACTTTTAATAGGTTAATTAAATATTTATAATTAGTCATAGCATAATATTCTCATATTTTCTTAAAATATCATTACCTATTTACTCTAAGTTTTCTTTTTTTATCGACCTAAAATAATTTTGTAAAGCGTATCTAAGATCTTTAGATTATAAATGCAATCGCAAGATGGTAAAAGTCAGTCAATATTACCTCTCAATTATTTCTCTAACTTAGAGTTAACTAAAGATGTGAGGATATACTTGTAAGTCGAGAAGGACACAAAATATTGAAAGTTTGTTGTATATTATAACATAGATATAAGTGAATACAAGTATAATTATGCAATCCATATCTTGGATATTTAATATATTATGAAAAAGATTAATATCATGAAAAATCCTAAACTGATACACTAGTGACAAATTTATCATAACCTAATTTTTTTATCACCCACAACTCTAAATTAATAACGCGTGACATATTACCTTTTGTTAGCTTCTGAAAATACTATCGTTAACGTCGGAGTGGTGGGTCCTCCGCTAGCGTCGCCCCAAAGTTTACCCGCCGGCTATCGGTTGTACAGGGTTCCCTGGGTACCAAAAAAAAAAAAAAACTGTCGTTAAATTGCTAACTTAGATGTCATGTGAACTTAATATGACAAGTCCATGTGAATCAATTAATGGATTAATACCATGAAAAAATGCAAACTGGTACATTTATGATATTATTGAATATGGGCCAAAGTTTGATGACTATTTATATCGTTTTTCCTTCCTAAAAAAATAAACCAGTTAATTTCATTTCCTAACAATGGTAATTGATAGATTTAAAATGGAATTAAAGGAAATGAAGACCATTTTTTATTGTCTAGAGATTAGTGCTATAAGTTATCATTTTTAAGAAAATATTTTTCAAACCATCCACTTTTCGCAAAAAAAAAGAAAAAAGAAAAAGGGGGGACCAAAATGTTCTTTTCAATTCATATATACCATCAGATGAGGTGCGATCTTATTTGGATCCATATGATACAAGCGTGCATGTGAGTGGGCTCAGCTGATCAACATGAAGAAGACGACTCCAATTTTCTCGTCAACTAAGCTAAACAAGAAAGTTACACAAACAAATAGAGATAGCAATAGAAATTTTATTTTATTTTTGGTAAAAATTGCAATAGAAACTTTGATCTGTGCGACATCAATTATTTGCGATGCTTAGTTTACTTTATTCCGTATGGGGTGGGTAACTAAAGAAAATGAAAAAGTGAGAGAGGTCGCAAAGTCAAGCTTCTCCTCCTCCTTGCGGAAGAAAAAGCAAAAAGAAAGAAAGACGAAAGGACACTCGCGTGAGACACCATTGAACACCCTTTTTACACGAAATTATTCTATTGGTTATGCAATGTTCTTGAAATATTAATTCGCCGTCATACGTGAATTTAATCGCATGATCTCAAAGTTGAATCATGTCATTGTTTAAAGTAGTCTCTTTTTTGTCTCATCGTGCTTTGATTTTTATTTCCCAAGATATGGCAAGCCCATATGTACAAACCGATTGGAATGAGATTTTGTTTGGTTCATTGGCATTAGAGAAATTATTTTACACGAGCACGCGGTTGATTGTAGAACTCCCATGGAGAGAATTTGTTGCAGCATGTGTCGTGCATTCATTTGTATTTTGATATTTTGCCGTACTCTTATTCGATGATATAGATCTATAGATTTTTGCAAGCTCATCGAGCGTGATCCTAGTGCGTTCCGCTCGGTTTTCACTCTCCGAAACTATCAATCAAGTCAGTAATCATTCCTCATTAGTTGGAAGTCACAACATCTGACCCGTCTCGTCCCCACTCTCGTTTCCCACCGTTCACACGTTGTCTGAATCGGTCGAAGGTGCGAGGGTGTTTCTTGCTCCAAGACACGTGACAGATTTTCTTCTTCACACTCACACGACGAAGTGCATTCCATTTTTTCTCACCAAAACTTCCTCCTACAAACCAAGCCTCAGCGCATGCTTATAAATCTCAAGAACCGCCCTCCTCTCTTCCCTTAATTTGTACCCACAAGACCCGTTTTTTCTTTCATTGAATCGTCCGTCGCATTGCAGCGAAGATCGACATGAAGAAGCAAAGCAAAAATATCCTCTGTTCTTCTTTTACCCTCTTCTTTCTTCTTGCACTGAGGAGCGTAGCAGCATCATCCATGGCCGGAGAAGTTGGTAATGCCCCACCTTCTCATTTCATTTCATTTGTGGCTAATTGATACGACGTTATCCAGTAAGGATTGATATTTGCTCCACAGCCGTGCAATACCATAGAAAGCAAAGTTAATATCGACCGTGAGAGATGCACTCGCGTTATGTCAGATTCAAAAACTTGCTGCAGATGACATATTGCGAACTCTTTACTATTCGTGTGAAACTCTGTTTTTGCTTTGTTTTCCTCGATTTTTGGTAGTAGGAAATCGGACTTTTTATAGCAGGAGTTGAAAATATGGGTATCGCCCACCTTAATGTGAACACGATCTTATTTTATACAGTACCAAATGAAAGTTAATGACTCTGAAATTGTGTGTGGTGATTTGTATCAAACGCGGTTCGTGAAGAGGATGAGAGAGAGTTCGATTACCTAGCCAAGAGCAAGAAGGGGCCGAGGCACTGGGGGGAGCTGAGGAAAGAATGGGAAGCGTGCAAGAAAGGCGAAATGCAGTCGCCGATCGACCTGTCGAGCCGGAGAGTGAAGGTGATTCCCAAGCTGGGGGAGATAAAGAGGAGCTACAAGCCCAGCAAAGCGATCCTTAAGAACAGAGGCCACGACATTTCTGTAAGTTTCCAACTCCTCCATTTCTGTAAGTTTCCTTAAGAAAATGAAGGGAAAATAAGGCAAGAAAGAAAAGGAAAAAAAAGAAAATGTTTCTAAAAATTACAAAAAGCGTCCATGTCACATCGCTAATCATGTCAAATAGGATGGATAGCATCCGTATTAGTGATTTTGGATTAAAATTAACTGAATTAACTTTATTGACAAATTATTAAAAGTTTATAACTAAATTGGTCAAATTAAAAAAGTTTAGAACTGAATTGACCGTTGAAAAATAGACATAAAACTTTCTAGACAATTCTCATGTTGTGCGGTATCGTACTCTTCTCCTAGAATCTCGAAGGCTTTGATGGTGAGATTCAAGGAAAGTCCCAATTCAAAGTGAGAGTGAGTGTTCGTGTTGTGTTTGTCTGTTGTCTCTAAATTCGAACAACAGTGAAAACTTCCGTTGGTTATGTGAATTGAGAATTTTGGGGGTTTAGATCTACTTGATTTACAACGAGGATGGAGGTTTTTCCTTTTTTCTTTCTTTGGTTTCTTGAATTTCAGTGATTTGTATATTACCAGTATGAATTAGCGCAGATTTACGAGGTTTGTTAGCTATCGGAAAGAGTGAGAGTGTGTGTTTTAACGTGTTAATGGACCGTCTTAAAATAATAGAAATCCCATCAAGCCAGTCACAAAAAATATTCCGACAAAAAAACAAAGTCATAAACTATACGAAACCGGACAAGCCAGTCTCCAAGTTTCTAACTTTAAAATCTGCGCCTGACGATAGGCCGTCCATTATGTAAAATAAGGGTACTATTATATGTGCTCACTTCTCCTACATGAAAGATTATTTATTAGGAAAATCAAGACTTTCTATGTGGCTAATGACCTAGATATATCATTTTCATTTGACAAATAAAAAAATAATATTACTTTTTCACATTATTTTTATATGCATATTGTTTCAAAAACTAAATATTCAATGTCAAAGCATAGTCTCAATTCATATTTAAATCTTAATATTGGGCTATTCCGAATACAATCAATTAAAAAGTTGATTTAATAAGTAGGGTACTGCTTTTGCAAAATTTCAAATGGGCGTTTGAAATTGGAAGAAACGCTAATCCCAAAACCTTCTGAAGCGTTATCACGTGTAGTTAGTGAAGAACCTTTGTTGAACGACCATAAACATTATTGTTTTGACTATATGTTATTTTGATCAGCGGCATCACTTTGAACGCCTAACTTCGCTCAAATCATGATGCCAGTCTTGTTTAACTAACATTGTAGAATTTTACTTGACTTTTAGGGTCCAATCAGGCCCAGCCGGGTTTCCTGCTAAAACACACAAACTTAATATTTTAATTTACAAACTTGGATGACCGTGAGCAATTGTTTATATAATTTTATTTTAGGCTTTCGATGTTTGATGCAAACAAGAAAAATAAAACAAAAGATTCCCATCTTTTGTAGTTGGAAATAACAGCCGTAAGTCAAATGCCAAAGTAAAGACCCATTTAAGAATAGACAGCTAATTAGGTGTTGTACGCGTGATTGAGTGCAGCTTCAATGGGACCTGGGCAGTGCTGGATCAATTAAAATTAATGGCACTCGACATTTTCTACAACAATTTCACTGGCATTCCCCTTCCGAGCACACCATCAACGGCAGAAGGTTCTCTCTCTCTCTCTCTACAGAACATTGAGCAATTATATAATTAAATATTATACATGCAATAAAATGCACCTGGACCATGAAAATTGATTGTTCAACTTTAAGAAAATCTCACGAGATCCAACAATCTAAATTCTTTATAATATGTATCATGAATTTCCAATCTTCATCGACCATCACGACATTCATCATGAGCTGCAGTATATTTAACAATAGGTGTTTGTATGTACTTAGGTATGAATTAGAACTCCACATGGTTCATGTAAGCACAGATCCAGACGTTAAACACAAGATTGCGGTGGTTGGACTCCTTTACAAGACTGGCCACCCAAATGCTTTCCTTTCCAAGGTAATTTCTTCATGTGCATATTGTGCGTTATCGCCTCTTTATGGTCTAACATGTTTATGCTATTTATCATTCATTTCCTCTTTCATATCAATAAAATTTAGAAAGTATTGATTTATATCATTCATGTCAATGAGGATCTTAAGCATATTTGTCAAACTTCTTTTACAGTTAAAAGTGAATTTTCCAAAAACGTGCTAGTATATCATTAGAAAATTCAATCACTTGAATAAAGGATAACTTTGGCTAATCCTATAATCGGTGAAAGAGTACTTGCTCAAATACTTATAAAAAATGGCCATGTTCCAAATCTTTGGGGTCATGGTAAAAAAAAAAAAAAACACCCGATTATTCCCAATATTTATGTATCATAAGTTGCTGCTTTAATTAATTTATGGCTAATTTTCCAAGAAGAAATACTAAATTTATTAGGATTAATACACGGAATTGATTCACAATATTGATGTGTAGTTCTAGGAAATCGAAAAAGCTTAATGATATTAAATTTCCACTCCCAACCTACCACAACAATTGCTAAATCAATTTTAGGATCGGTTGAGTATGCCAAGAATCCCCCATTTCACAATGCCTTGTGCGAGATCAGATGCCTCCAATTGCGAATGATGTATTGGCGTTTCAGTTGATGGGGAATGTACGGTCCATGGTTGACAAAAAGGGTGAGAGAAAGATGGGCGCGATTGATCCAAGAGGGATCAAGATGGGTGGCAAGAGTTACTTGAGATATATGGGCTCCCTCACTGTCCCTCCTTGCACAGAAGGTGTCATTTGGACTATCAACAAAAAGGTAATACAGGCCCATTTACACACTTTCTACCCCAAAATTTATATGTTCTTGCTTGGTCTATCAACCATGTGTTTTAGCTTCATTAACCCTTGCATTTGATCTTCCAACAGATAGGAACTGTATCAAAGGACCAAATCAAGTTGCTCAGAGAGGCTGTACATGATGTAAGCACACTAATTTCTTGGTATATCGATCTCATGATCGATGATGCTCATCCAATTCTAACTAGTAATTGTCGTAGATATTGTAAGTCACGGAATAAGGTGAGCAATTAGTTTTTCATATTACTTTAGATATAATCGCTAGCTTAAGGGATAATCTTCCTAGTTAATATTCATTAGAGTTAGCTCGTTGTTTGTGAAAGGGCCTTGTTGTCCTCCAACCATACCTAATAACTATGAGATCACATACATTTAATTCAAATTCAGTTTATGTGTGAATGATGTCTATAATTATAACTTACTAATTATTAAGTATTGACCCGTCATGACGAATTCAAATTGCAGTACGCGGAGAAGAATGCGAGGCCTGTGCAACCCCTGAACAGAAGAGAGATCTACCTCTACAAACCAAATAAAGAAGCAACACCAAATTAACCATTTTTTTAAAAAAATTGTTTGATATGATGGGCTTGTACCACTCAAAACATGATTTCATTTTGACACTATTATATATCGATTAATTTTCTATCTCTGTTAAGTTTTTACCTTAGATATGTCTATGTTGCCTAGAGCACGGTATGGCAAGATCATCAAGTTTTCTTGTGCAAAATGATTATTTATGGTAATTTGTTTGAAAGAAAATTGTTTAGGGAAATTTATCTTCTAACTTTCCAGTGTTTGGATGAAGAAAAATAAATTGATTTAAGGAAAACACTTTCCATAAGCTAAAAACAAGTTTAAATTAGAGGAAAGCGACTTTCCCTTCTTATAAGAGGAAAATTACTTTCCCTTAACTCCCAAACAAATGAAAACTAATTGTTTGAATCTAGCTTATAATTAAAAGCATTTAATGGAAGTTGATAGTACTAATATTTCTGGCCATAGTGAAAATACTACCAATTTATGTGGATGATTTGGTTATGGAGATAAAGATGAAGACACTCAACAATATAGGGTATAAAAAATAGTTTTTGTTCGATGTTAAGTGAAAGGGTTGAGAACAGCGGTCCTTGGGCCTAGAAATTAATCAAAGTAAGGAAATATCCAATTCCACTCTTAGAAAAATCCTAATGTAATTTGAATTATAAGTAGGTTCAACAAATATTCTGAGAAACCACATTTTGATTGGAAACTATTCACAGAATATTCAGCATATAAAGAAAATTAATGACCGATAACATTGATACAAGAAATGCCAATGTTGAGAGTTCATCGGTTACTATGATTTAGACGGTGATGGTTACGACATTGTTACCTAGATTGATTCAAGGAAAATATGACAAACCGGTGAAGGAAAAAAAACTGAAAAATCGTTCTCAGGTTCAACTTGACCACGACGTCATCAAGTTTCTGCACAAAACAGGTTTTCAAAGATGGTGAGGTGGGAAGGTATGTGAAATTAGGGAAGATTGGTTCTAAGGTGGTAATCTAGAATATGAACTAAAAGTCTCGAATCCCAACACATTAACCTAAGGAACTGATTAACAGTTGGAATGGATGATAGAGTATATAAATATTAAACAATGTCTTTATCTAACAACTTAAATTTTTAGAATAGTTAGCAGTAATCCCGCTAATTCTCACATGGATACCATGTGAGATTATATCAGAGTTGGAGATTCTAAGCTCAAATTTTTTCTAGGCCCCATTTACCTCAATGCAATAAATACATGCAGTATAGGCAAAAATATAAGACTAAGCATGAGGGGGACAAATAGAATTTCCATATATTAAATCACGCATTCATATAACAATTTAAACTTTTAAAACAGTTAATAGTGTGGTCCCACAAATTCTCACAATTGGATTGGACATGAAGGCTGATTTTTTCTTCTATGGGGGCACCAAGTTTGTCTAGTAAGAATCAAATAATTGCAATTATGTATTATTTTTGTAGCCAATGAGAATTAAAGTCTTTTTAGTTTAGTGGTCTAATGTGCCTATATGAAATGGTGGGCTTGAGCATCACCTCAGACGAGCCTCCAGATCGATGCCACTATCACATTGCCATCTCTCTCTCTCTCTCTCTCTCTCTCTCTTTCGTCAATTGGATCTTGAGGACAACATCAATTTAGAAGAGGTGCCTCGGAATATAAGGCACATCTCCAGATCGGGCCATCAATGAGGGCGAGAGACTGCCAAGGTGTCGCGACTCGCATGAGTTAAATTCCAATAGAATTTAACCGATTGTTGTAAAGGCGCGAATAGGCCTCTCGTGAGATGACGCTTGCGCCATGTACAGTGATGATTGCGTATGTCCATCTTGAAGCTCAATTGGCTGGCAGGCTACTTTCTGTAAGACCTAATAAGGACTCTCATCGTTAGATCGAAAGGTGACAGCTCTCAGCTTAAAAAGTTGGGATCTATTCAGCAACTGAAAGCTATTACTCTTTAATTTAAGGGTGTGTTTATTTAGTGGAAAATGTTGTCCGAAAGCTGTTTTCATTGATTTCCGGAGTTTGACGCTTGGAAAATGAATGGTCGACCTGAAAACATATTTCATGAATGAAATCTCTGCAGCATAAAAGGCAGAAAATGACTTCCCCTTACAAAACAGAGGATAGTGTTTCCGAATAAAAAGAGCAGAGTTTGATGTTAGTCTAGTAAGGCTGAGGACTTTGTGCAACTCTCTCTCTCAGCCCCTACCCCTCAAGATATCTATAAGAGGAGAAGAGGAGAGAAAGGGTAGGACATGCACAACAACATTTCTGGAACAGAAATTGATTTCTGGCCAAAAATCGATTTCTGGCTATAAATCGATTTCTTAATTTATATTATCTAGACAAGTTTTTGAGTAAAGAAACACCTATGATAACGATTCAAAATTTCTATCTCTGGTATAGAAATAGGGTGAGACACTGTAGATCTATGTCCAAAATTGGGGTTAGGGTAGGGGCACCCCAGCAAAAGAGGCATATTACATTCCTACATTCTTTCGGTAACCAATTTTAGATATGTTATTCTTTGATAGCACACGTCCTATTATGTCCATGCATGATAACGGACAAGCCTGGTGATCACAATCTGAACAAGAGACAAAGTACTTTTGCATATACTGATTATGTCGCGTGGGAACATGCACAAAGTTACTGAGCCAAGCCAATCTCTTGACATTAAGGCTCTGTTCGTTTTACGGAATATAATTTCCAAGAAAATATTTTATGAATTTTCCGATGTTCATTTAATGAAAAATGAATTGTTTGGGGAAAACATTTTTCATAAATGAAAAAAAATCTTCTAAACTAAGGGAAAATGTTTTCCACTTTTGAAAAAGAAAAACATTTTCTTCACTTGATCTCTCTTATCTCACACCCTTATAAGCCCTCACTTCCTCCTCCTCCTTTTGTTTTCTTTGTTTTCCCTCTTCTTCTTTATTTTTAAGTTTTCTTTTTCTTTTTTTCTTTGTTTTTTAAATTGAGTTTTTAATTCTTTTTCTTCCCTTTTTTTTTCTTCTTCCTTGGCCAGTCACCGGCCATAGCAGCGGCTAGCAACTGGCCACAAGCCAACTCCAGCCTCGCCCAAGGCTAGATCTGGCGAGGGCAAGACTCGAGTTTGCCGGATCTAGCAAGCCGCGACCTCACCAACCTCGGCGGAGCTCGGGCTCGCTTGGATTGGGTCAACAAGCTCACGGCTCACCTGATCCATGCGAGACTAAGCTCCTCCAAAGTTGGCGAGCTCGAGGCTCAGCTGATCCAGGCAAGCAGTGTCCTTTGGCCAGTGACCTCGCGGCTTGCTTGGATTAGCCGAGCCTTGAGCTTGTCGGATCTAGCAATTGTGTCTTGGTGGCCGCCGGGTAGCCTGCCACGTCGAGGCACGTGACGGAGGAAGGAGGAGGAAGGAGGGAGGAAAAGAAATAAAAAAATAAAAAATTGATTTTTTTAAAAGAAAAATCAAATATAAAATTTTTAAAAATATATAATTTTAATTTTAATTTTTTTGGTCAATTAAAAATATTAAAATTTAATGTTTTTGGTAATTTTTCCCAGAAAATTAAATTGGATAACGAACAATGAAAAACATTTGCCACTCAAATTTCAGGTTTCAATTAAACACTAGAAAATATAAAATGACTTTCTAGAAAATATTTTTCGAAAACATGATATTTTCCGTAAAACAAACGGATCCTAAAAGTACATACATGCCTTGAATGACAAGATCCCAACTTAGAAGATCATGACAAGATTGATTCTAAGATATATTGAGAAAGTTAAATTTCGGTGATCATTGCCAATTATTTAATCTAATTTAAAGGGATGTCAAGAAAGTAAGTAAATGTGATTTCTTAAGCGGTGTGGGGCCGCAACCAATTTCAGTGCGGGTGTTCGGAATAACTATTGACTTACGCAGATTTTATACACCGCATTCTACATTAGGAAAGACAGGCATTTGCTACTAAAATAAACGGGTTAGGTGAGAGAGTCTCTCCCCTGGAAGGTTGAAAAGAAAAGGTGGTGATTCCCCATTATACCCCACACGGAAGGAAGTTAGATTAGCACATTGCATTATTCCGTCTACCCATTTTGAGTGTACATACTTCCAAGAAATTTCACTCCACTCCGTCATAAGCTATACGTGAAACTGCCCAAAACTTTTTCCTCCTTTTTCAAACTCCGAGTTGATGCAACACTTCCTGTACAATGAAGATGTTATCCTCAATTTGCCTCCTTAGGAGAAGTGGACTCTGTTCCATGGTAATCGAGTCTCGTAACCAAGGTTTTAGCTCGTTAGCGATTACCTTTGAAATTATCTTGTAAACACAGTTCCAAAGAGCTAAAGAGGCGAAATTGTTCAAGTTTTTTTGGGATTGAGAGCCTTAGAAATTAGATAAACATGGGTTCTGTTTGATTTCCTCCCAGTGCCCGCAATAAATAATCAGTTCAAGTCACCTGGTCCCGTTGCTTTAGAGGCACCTAATTAAATAATAATAATAATAAACTGCATCTTTCCCCTATTCCATGGACACCTCTACTCATAAAGTATGATTCATTTCGTCCTGTAGTAGACAAGAACGATAGTCTAGGGTTGGTTGGAAATTTCGTGAGCTTGTTCTTCGCCTCCGCTTTATGACTGTGGCATGGAAATATTTAATTTTTCCATAGCCACTTCAATTTTTTAATTCGAAATATCATCGCCCAATACATCTCCTTCTATCTTCACATGATATCTATTTCCCCTTTTAAGGTTCTGCACCCACTTTTATTGTTATTATACAGAAAGTTTTCCCCAAGTTGAATTTAAAAAGAAATTTTTGATAGATATCTTAGTAGGTTCATAATTTTTTTCCCCAAAGTTCAGGCAAAATTAAGGTAGTTTTGAAGAAACTAAAGCAATTATAATACGTCTGCCACAAGGTCAGCCTGAGTTGTTCATCGAAGAAATAGAAATGGTCGTTGGCTGCGCCACGGGGATACAGTAGGATATATCTCGTTGGTGCCTTGATTTGCCAATTGAACAAGTCATGTCTCACTTTCTGCTTCTAATCCTCGGCCAAGTTGGTTTCACAACTCCTGCGTAGCTGTAACTTAAATTTTATTTATTTATTATATGTCTCCTCAATGAATAGTGGACCCTACCCAGAATAAATTGGTCCGTTGATTGGCCAATTGAACAAATAAATGTTTTATTTGTTTAGAATAATCAATTTTCAGTTTTTTTTTTTTTATTTATAAAAACTATCATTTTCTTCTTAGAGGTAGCCAAACAATGATCTTATGTCCATTCTGTTGTAAATTTTGAGAGAATAGAAACAGTAATTTTCTCAAATGATACCAAACGCCAGCTTAGCTTTGGGTGGTGCTTTGATTTGGTGGAGCATTAGGTGATTAATTGTCCTAAAATTTCTCTGGTTGTTGGGCGGTATCTTTCTCCGACGAGAAAGACAAGAAAACGTGTTGATCATTCACCGACTTTATATGGATTAAGATGCTACTTTAACATTTGATGATTGATATGTGTAAGTTGCAAACGATGAGTTGTAATTTTTTCCTCTTTTTCTTTTTTCTTTTTTTCCCTTTTTCCCTTCTTTAGGTCAAAGCCCAGCCGACCATATAGACACTTTTTTTTATTATACACGCTAAAAATATATCTCAAGACTCTCGTTAACTTATGCTAATCAAATATAGGGCCAAGGCTGTCAACGCATAAGTTCAATATTGGACATTGCTAGGACTATCACCCTTTAGAACACTTGAAGGACAAGACTCCCAGCTCCAGCTATGCTGCAAATCCATTTTATTATTTCGTACGATGTTTCAATTATGTACCAACACATTCGATTATGTGCACATACGTTTGGCGTTGGAATTAAAATTCTGAACAGGACATAAAAATATATATATAAAGAATTTTTTAGGTTTTCTTATATAAGGGTCTTGTTTAGTAAGTAATTGGATATAGAAATACAGTTGAAATTATAGAAACAGAGAAAAAGAAAAAAATTCAATGTCCCAAAAACCTCCTCTGCTAAGAGCTGTTACACCACAGTATAAACACTGTCAGAGTTAGAAATAGGTATTAGGGACATGGTGGACCTTATATAGATAATTGAAAGACATCAGAGATTTCCCATATCTATCAAACTTGTAAATTAGTTATCTTGATTATGCATATTATTGATTGATTATGATTTATGATAATTGCTATTATTATATTATTATCTTAGATTGTCATCTTATAAAATTTATAAATACTTAATGAACTCTTTATTATAGAATATATGGAATTACACAATTCTCTCTTCTACATTATTATTATGGTGGTATCATAGCTTTTATTGTCTAAGGAAGTGTCCATCAAGTTTATTACATGATCTCAACTGCATGCCAATGCCCATTTTCCACTAAATCCATTGCCCTTAAGTACTGTTCCGACACCTTCTGTTGTTGTTTTGAAAAACAAACACTACCAAAGGACTTTATTCTCAATCGAGTCAGATCCCGAAATTTTATCTTGATCTGCTATTACACGTGCCCTCACCCACCACCACACGCTGCTGCCTTGCATATCACACACCTCATGCACCAAAGGTTTCTGCACACGTAATGTTGACATCAGCTACATGTTTACAACACGTCAACATTGGCTTAGTTGTCCACCTCATTTGCCATGCCAGAGCCACATCAATGCTACTTCATTAGACATGTCGAGATTTTCCATATCTCATTTGGTTGTGCATTATCTCCTTTGGATGCGCATATCTTTAATTGGTTTTGATTTATTGTAATTGATTTGTTAATGTCTTGTTACCTTATAAGCACACAAGATGTTTTCATCCTTTTGATTAATCAAATCTTCTCGGTCAATCCTTCTTATCCTTTTCGTTGTCCCACCCATGTAAGTTAAAACATTTGTTCGACTTCGTGATTTTCGTCAGTACTCTACATTACTTCTTTTGTTGAGCCTCTTGCATGTAGAGAAGCTAGTACTTATCCTAACAATGACAATTGTGTTGCAAGCTTTAGACTAAACTCATACTTGAGCTTTGGCTGATTTTCCTCCTGAGAAATTTGATCCATGTTGGAAATGCATGTAAATCAAAATAAAGACAGATGGTATTACAAAACACCACAAAGCTTGACTAGTAGTAAAAAGCTTTATTTATGAGTATGGAATTGACTATGATGAGAAATGTACTCCAATTGCATGTCCTAATTAGGTTTGAAGTCTTGTTGTGTAGCTTATTTGACCTTGTTGCATTTCTTTGGATCCTTCATTACGTTAATGGTACCTTATTTGATGGCCTTCACTTTTCTACGAACTCCACCTTATAGATGAGTGCCAATTCTAATGCTGACTAGGTAGATGACCCTTTAGATCATCACTCCACACATGCTATGTTTCTTTCTAGCTAACTTGCTTATCCCATAGAGTGGCAAGAGATAGACCATTGTACCTCAAGCTAGTACAAAAACATCATATTGTGCACTTGTTGATACGACTTTGGAATTACTATGATTGCAACAGTTATTATAAGACATGGGAATCCATGTAATGGTGGGACAGTCAATTACTATGACAAATGAAGTGCTATTCAAATAGCATATAATGATGTTTTCAATGAGCACATTAATCAAATTGAAATAAACTGCAATTTCATCCAATATTATATGCTTCATGACACTATTTATCTCATCTCCACTTCATCGGTTGATCAAACTGTTAATATTTTTACTTAGGCACATCCATCAGGGTGTTTTGTAGATCTTTTTCCTAATTCCAATCGACTTCTTAAATAGTCATCTTGTAATATATATATATATATATATATATATATATATATATATATATATATATATATATATATATATCATGTACTCTTAATTATGGAATGTGAAGAACTTTACACTATGACGTCTTCTGCAATATTCTTTATCTCGATCCATGAGACCTTAGAACGTCCCTGTGGCATCCAACTCGAAGATCTATGAATCTCAAAGTATAAGCTCCAAAAATCGTGATTAATCAAACAAATATTGGTACATGTTGCTACGCCAACTATACTCATGTGTAGTGATGATTGCCTATGTCCACCTCAACAAGCTACTGCTGATGAGGATTCCATTATTAGTATATGATCTCAACCGTTTAGGCTGAAATTTATTAAACGACTAAAATCCGTTGTATTTCAATTCAAATGTGTAAGTAAATGCCTCCTCAAAACCACAGACTCACCTCTAAAACTTGATATTGAATTGCTAGACAGAATCGAAAAGCTTACTGAAAGAAGAAGATAGATGTATTCGATGCATGTGAATCCAATTTATATTCCATCAAGTGAGGTGAGCTCTTACGTGAGTTGTGAAGACAAAATGGATTTTCTCGTCAACTCAGCTGACCGAGAAACTCACGAGCAGGTAAAAGTTGCTGGAGAAACTTTCGTCTGTACGACCCCATCTATTTGCGATGCTTAGGTTTTTTAATTCCCTATGTGTTCGGTAAGTAAAGAAAACAAAATGTAAAACAGAGGTCGCAAAGTCAAGTTTGTCCTCCAAAATCCGCACGTTTAGCTCCCCAACAAAAAGCAAAGAGAGAGAAAGAGAACATACTACAACGTCACGCACTACGCAACATGTTAAGCAATTATTATACGAACATAATAGATGTACTGAACTGCATATGGAAACTCAAAATTGTATTCTAAAGATTGAATGTGGTCGGGAAATTTCTTAATATAAAAAAATCTAAATTCAAAAGGTCCAACGTAATTCTTATGTCATTTATCAGTTCCTATTATTTTACCGCCTCACTGATCTAGTAAACTAGATGGACTAACAATATTGCGTTTTTCATTTTAATGTGTCGATCTCGCACGTCTCACTTATAATTTGGAAGATATTTTTTCTTTCCTCTTTTTAGGGAATTGCTCTCGCATCTTATCTCCCAGAGTTCAGATGCAATAGTTTAAGGGTTTTAACTCAGTCATCACTCTCTAAAACAATTTAATTGATAAAACCATTGATTAATCCGAATTAGTTGGAGTCGACAACATCGGACCCGTCTCGTCACCGACCTGCTCCACACGCGTTTACACGTGATTTGAATCCGTCGAAGCTGCGACGATGTTTCTTGCTCCACAGCAACCATTATAATTAGCTTCCCACGACATTGCCAGATTGTCTTCTTCACACTTACGAGAGACAGTGTCTCGGCTTTTTCTTACCAAAACTCCCTCCTCAAGAGCCACTGTTCTCTTCCCCTTTAATTTGTAGCCCAACCCCTTTGCTCTCTCATTGAATCATCGTTCGCATCCCAGCGAAGATCAACATGAAGAACCAAAGCAAACCCATCCTCTTCTCTGTTTTTTCCCTCTTCTTTCTTCTTGCACTAGGGAGCGCAGCAGCATCATCCATACCCGTAGAAGCTGGTAATGCCCCACCGTCTCATTTCATTTCATTTTTTCCCTACACAGCAAAAATAATAATAATAATAATAATAATAATAATGAAAGTTAACATAGACTGTATTAGATACAAGACCTGACTAATGTTATGAAATCTATAGCACTTGCGTAAAACTTTGTTTTTGCTATATTTTCCTCGACTTTTGGCAGCAGGAAGCTGGGCTTCTTACATCGGGAGGTAGAAATACGGATATTACCTACGTGTATATTGATTAGTAAAATTTGCATGTGGGTGATGTCCAACCTAACGATCAGAGGCCTGAAGAACACGGCTTGTTTTATATAGTACCAAATGAAAGCTGCGATTGTAATATTTTGTGTGACGATGTGTGTAAACTGTGAAGAGGATGAGCGAGAGTTCGATTACATACCCGGGAGCGAGAAGGGGCCTATGCACTGGGGGGAGCTAAAGAAAGATTGGGAAGCGTGCAAGAAAGGCGAAATGCAGTCGCCGATCGACCTGTCGAGCCAGAGAGTGCAGGTGATGCCCAAGCTGGGGGAGATAGAGAGGAGCCACAAGCCCAGCAATGCGACCCTCAAGAACAGAGGCCACGACATTTCTGTAAGTTTATATATATTACACCCAAAGTAGATATATCGAATTCAATTAAAGACCAAAGTCTGATTTCAATTTTAAATGTTAAAATAAATTTATGTCCAATTCCATCGAATTAGAATTTGCTTTAAGTAGTGTGTGGCTCTTGCGAATTTCATATTGGTATTTGAAATTGAAAGAACAATTTCTTCGCCACATTTATTAGGTAAAGAAACTTTGCTAATTGTCCATAGATATTATTATATTACTATATGTTATTCTAACACACGACATCACTTTAAATACCTAACATGGCTTAAATCATGACGTAGGTCTATTTTAAATAACACTGTAGAACTTAGTAATTTTTAACGTCGGGTTGTGCCTTTTGGAGTGCCCTTTCAATGGCTTTAAGCCATCCAATGAGGCACATCCAAGTTCCATGCTGAAACAAAAAAGCTAATATTTTAATTACAAAGGCTTTTGATGACCTTAAAAGCAATTGTATATGTCTTTTGGTCTTCAGATGTTTGATACAAAAAAGGTTAGATAGCTAATTACGTGTTGTATATGGGATCGAGTGCAGCTTCAATGGGACACGGGCAGCGCTGGATCAATTAAGATTAACGGCACAGAATATTTTCTCCAACAATGTCACTGGCATTCACCTTCCGAGCATACGATTAACGGCAGAAGGTCTCTCTTTCTCTTTCAGATTACAAAAACATGCAATCATTACTGAATCGGTATGATAGTTGCAATAAAATGAATCTGGACCATAAAAATTAATGAGCCTCGTATTGAATTCTATGCAATTCTCACCAGAATCAAACGGTTTAAGTTCGCTTTAATACATCTACTGGACTCATTGCATATCTCCATCGAGCATCATCTATATTTGCGTCAGGTGGATAACATTAACAGTTGCTTTGGGCACACGTGGTACGTACTTAGGTATGCATTGGAGCTGCACATGGTTCATGCAAGCACAGACCCGAATGTTAAGAATAATATTGCTGTCGTTGGACTCCTCTACAAGACCGGCGTACCAGATGCTTTCCTTTCCAAGGTAACTTCTTCATGTACATATCGTGTGTTGTCGCCTCTTTGTGCCCTAATATATTTATGCTCCTCATTGTTTCGTTTCATCTCTGAAATCTCATAAAATTATAAAACATTGATTATATTGTTCATGCTAATTAGGATTTAAGCATATTTTTTGAACTTGTTGTACAGTAAATATTGGATTTTCCAAGCGCTGACCATGTAGGTCATAAGAAAATTCCATCCCTTGAGTAATTGTGAATTTTAATTAATCCTTTAATCACTATAAAGATTCAAAAACTCATCATGAAGGCCATGTTCCCCTTTTACGGTCATGGCAAAGGAACCATGTTCTTGCAAATATGTCTGGATCATAAGTTGCTGCTTTAATTAATTTGCGGCTAATTTCCCAGTGAAATGCTAAAATTATTAGAATTAGTTCACAAAATCTATTCACGAAAGTGGCATGTAGTTCTAGGTAATCAAATCACTTAATGGCATTATATGTTTTCTTGCACTTAGCACATTTCCTATTGCCTTGTGCAAAATCATATGCTTCCAATTGTGAGTGATGTATGGTGAATTAATGTTTCAGTTAATGGGGAGTGTATGGTCTATGATTGACAAAGAGGATGAGAGAAAGATGGGTACCATTGATCCAAGAGAGATCAAGATGGGTGGCAAGAACTATTTGAGATATATGGGCTCTCTCACTGTCCCTCCTTGCACAGAAGGTGTCATATGGACTATCAACAAAAAGGTAACACAGGCCCCCCAACGCACTTTCATACCTAGTTAAGTGTTTCTTACCTGGTCTATCAGCCCAGTGTTTAAGTAACCCTTGCATTCGATAATCCAACAGATGGGCACTGTATCAAAGGACCAAATCAAGTTGCTCAGAGAGGCTGTTCATGATGTAAGCACGCTTATTTCTTGGTTACATCAATCTAATGATCGATGATGCTCACTTAATTCTAACTTGTGATTTTCATAGACATCGCAAATGATGCACTAGGCCAGCAATTAGTTTTCATAAATTATATAGAAGTAATCAATAAAAAAAGGAGCAATTCTCTTAGGCTACGTTTGGTCATCCGGATTTCTAACCAGAATAGGACTAGATAAGATAGGATATGGAATCCTTTGATTTTTCTATATCCTATTCATTGTTTGGTGAACCGCAGTATTAAAGTCGGATATATTTCACTTCATATCATATACATTTTTTTGATATAAATAGCATATTATTGTAAATGAATCTAAAAGTTTATAAACGGAGATGATGAAAATCTCCATGATACTATTCCTTAATTTTCTTTTTCTTTTTCCTCTCTTTTAAATTATTGCTTTATTATTTCTTTTTTTCCATTTCATCATTCTTTAATAAAATTTTATCAAATAGTAAACTATACTAACATATCTAAAATGCAAAAATACCTCAAATATATAATAAATATAAATATATAATTTATAGATTGAATGTTTATTATAAGATAGAATTAAAGTTGAATATATAAATTAAAATAAGATTAAATTAAAAAATAAATTTTTATTTGTAATTTTAATTTCTTAAATTATAATTCAAATATTATTTATATTGAAATATAATTTAAATTTTGTTAATTTAAGAAATTTATTATTTGAGAAAAATAACTTTCCTATTATGGACATTAGAAATCCTATTCACCTTTATCCCACCTCTGCCATGGGATAATTTTATCCGACCTATATCCCCATTATATTCGACTTTATCCTAGCCTAAGAAAGCACCAAACGTAAGATAGGATAAATCATATTATATCCCGAATTTTATCTTGACTGCCAAACGCAGCCTTACAGTTAATCTAGTTAGGTTAGAGATGGCAATGATCCTAGTTTGGACGTCACCCGCATTTAATCCTTTAATTAAGTTTATACGTGGATGATGTTATAAGTTGCAACTCACTAATGCTTTTTGGAGAATAATATTTTTTTGGGAAATGTATCGACATCTCATGAATAATTCAAATTGCAGTATGCAGAGAAGAATGCAAGGCCTGTGCAGCAACTGTATAGAAGAGAGATCCACCTCTACCAACCAAATGAAGCGGCAACACCAAATTAACCTTTTTTGGATCATTGATTTATTATCGGAATCCTTGTAAACTAGAAGAGAAGAAAAGGTAGATGTTATTTAACGGCATTAGGGTTGCTAAATCTACTATTAAAGATATTTCGAATATTTGGGATATTCTAGATATCTTTTGATTGATTATAATTAGTTTGTAATATTCTTTTACTTTAAATAGTTGTTCTGTATAACTTATAAGCCGGCTCAAGTACTCCTCATTATTACACAGAGAAATATACAAAAAATTTCTCAAATCTATTTTATGCATCATTCTCAACTTTGAGTGTTATCATATCCGAAGAAGCATCATTGATATGTTTCCAATAACACCAACCACATATATCGTGTTTCTCTATGATAATTGTTACGATGCCAACCGCATAGGTTACATTGCTCCACCATACTCGTCATGATACTAGTTGCATAGACCGCATCACTCCCATTTCTCCTCCAAATCCGCATCACTCTACCACCGGACTCGCCGTCCTTAGATTATAAGATCCTAAAATTTCGTAGTGAACGGGCACTGAAAGTTGCCCCACGTGCCGCCCCGTTTTGGACCCATGGGAGCTCGTTGCCTGTAAGTGCTTTTTCGCTACCTTTAGCTGGTTATTTTGAATTCAAGATACCACCACCAGGTTCCCCATCTTGTGACACAGGTCCAACCAACCAAACTTCATCGCTGTTCGACATGGAACACGCCTCACGCGCTGCCAATATCCTCTGCGGCTCTGCCTACGAGAACCACACGCTCGTATGCGTTGCCCGTGACTAGAGCTCCAGCGCGATCTTTCCAGACATCACCATGTATTACTGTGACTTCATCTGCCACTTTACCTTGCCACGTCCTCATTATTCAAATGATTTCACCTCAACATGGCCATATATGTTTGTATGTACAAACTCCAAAGGTTCTTTGTATTACCGTGACTTCATCTGTTACATTACCTTCGCACAGGCGACGTTGACACCCAAATTTTGGCGACCCTAAAGAAATAAAATAAAAATTATATATAATTTGTGGTCATCAGAGCAAATAAAAGGAAAAATAAGGGAGGATTAATTTGATTGATTATGCATGGAAGGTGGGAATTCTGACTAGCTATTCTTGCTTTGACAAATATTCAATCTTGGTAAATATAGAGCTGAATTTCCAGCCAATGGTCAAGAAACCAAGTGAATAGAAAGTCAAAATGGAAATTAGACCCAAAATTCATGAGAATAATGGACAGATTAATAATTCGAAGAGAAAGAATCAATGAATTATACTAATCAGGTGAGCTGTTCGCAAAAATCAAGAATAAACTTGGATGCGTTTCTAATAATATGAGTGAGAAGAATCAAAGTGCTAATTCGCGGTGGCATATCAGGGCTGAAATTCGGCAATCCTCACAATCAAGGAAGCATAGGTTCAAACTTTCTAAAGGTGAGCGGAGGTTTTGGCTACAAAGAGAGTGTCAATTCGTAAAAAAGGGCAGGAGGGTGAGAGAATTCGTGAAGAAAAAAGAGACAAGCTCCCTTCGTCCATTTTCAGTCAAAAAGCAATCTTCCTTGACTCCTCGGACAAAGCTGCAGAGGAAAAGAAAGAAGTCAGAAGCAGCAGCAGAAAAGGAAAAAAACGGCGTGAAGCGTCACAATTCGTAAAAAAAAAAAAAAAAAAAGAAGAAGAGGCAAGAAGTCAACAAGAAAGGTATTGTTTTCTTTCTTTTTCTCTGACAAGGGGCAGGGGAAAAGAAAGAACAGGGCAGCAAAGAGAGAAAAGGGTACAGAGAGAGAGGGAGAGTAGACGTGAGAAAAGATAGAAAAAATAAAATAAAAGGGAGGGTCGTCTTCTTCAGGTCTCCGCTCCTCGCTGCTGCTCGACGCCCTGCCCCGCCTTCACCACCGTCGCCGCCGCCGACGCTGCAACAACCCGCCGCTGCCTTCCTCCTTCCGGTGAGTTCCAGATGCCGCTGACGCTGCAATCCCGCGCCCCCGCCCTGCCTTGATCGCCGTCGCGGACGCTGCAGCAACCTGCCGCCGCGCCCTGCCCATCGCGACGCCCGTCCTCTGCAGCTCGAAGCCGCGAGTGCCGCCGCGCCTCTGCTGCCGCGCCCTGCCCGTCGCAGCAACCTGCGTCTGAAGGCGGTCTCGACGACCCATCGTCCGCACCTCCGCCCACCGTGCCTCGCTGCAGTCCGATCGTGCCCAGCTCTTCACCAACGCTTCTAGGAGGTCCTGCTCCCGGCCCCGTCCTGTTTTTTGGCCGAGCCCTGACTAGCGCCGACGGCTGATCTCCCCCGAACACGACCTCGGTCCAGCTGCTGATCCGTCACTGCATCAGGAACCGCGACGCTCCTCTTGCTGACAGAGGAGTCCCAGACAACGAGCTCAAACTTGTGGCTGACGATTGGCGCTCCTGCTCTTCGTCCCTGCTCTGACCAAGACCCCTCTGCTCTAGCCAGCCAAGCAACCAAGAGGACCTGCTCCCCAAACGATACCAGCCAGCGATCCCGGGCAGTTTCCAGTAAATTGTAGGGGATTTCCTGCAGGGTCCCGGCGAGCCCGGCCTTTCTAATGACTAGCACAGCATCCCAGCGGCTCCGCATGCTCAATCAATTTGAATGGCTCTCGGAGGTTCTCCTTCAAACGCGACGGCAACGCCTACACAGCAACGAATTTCCAGTAGCGGTCCTAACTGAACCCGACCCTAGGCCACTACGTGGCCACCGTCCAAGCGTTACCACCGTGACCGAGAGCAGTCACTCACCGAGTCCTTGGCTGCGTCTCAAGGCGGTCTTGCTGAACCATCAAAGCCGCGACAAGCTTGACCGGGTGCTGCTGTTGCATTCCTACTACCCAAGCCAACCCCAAAGCAAATCGTGTTCGAGGATCCCAGGCACCGGTCTGTTTAGAAAATATAAATCCATTCAAGGAAGGTCATTTTCTTAAATCAAGTTTTGTCATTATGGCTTAAATTGGAATATTGGGTGTAGATGTTGATTTTATTAATATTTTAGGTATTATCTGATAGGATGTGATTGCCCAAAAATTACTATAATTACTAATTTGATCCGTAAGACATTGGATCATTTTTTTTTAATTATATTGATTTTTTGGGATATTTTGATAATATTTTAACTCTTAAATCATTATAATTTGATTTAACTCTTAAAATTTGATTCGTAAGATTTCGGAACAAATTTTTAATTATATTGAACTTTCTTACATGTTGTGACGTTTAGGGTTAAAATAATCGTTAATTTAATCTATATTTTTTTTTCAATTATTTTAATCATTCATTTGATGAATATCCTAAATGGCTTGTTTATAATGTTTATCTGATAAGTACCTTTTTTTTTGGAAAACACTAAAAAAAAATCAAATCTTCCATCGAAGTATGATGGTTTCATAAGTTAGAATTGCATTTTTAGATTGCACGGTAGAATATGTAGGACTTCAATATCTAACTTGAATATGATTGCACATTTAGATAATTTTGGAATAGATCAAGATAGCATCTAATTATTATTATTTATTATAAATAGGGTCTTAGATAATGTTTGCATATTTTAATAATCTTTTTTTAAAATATTTTTCTAAGATAAGATACGGTTAAAGTCAAATTAACATCTAAACCATATTAGAAAATTATTCATTTTAGACAATTGTTGACACCTAAATTTTATCCAATCATTTAGTAATTAGTTGCATAAAAAAAAAGGCATAAAAAAAAAAGTAAGTAAAATTGCATTTCATGAAGTCGCATTTTTTCGCATCAGTACTAAAAGCCAACAAGACGCGGCGGCTCGTGGTCGATAATATTCATAAAAAGACGGTCTCTTTCTTCGTTGATCTGAACATGCATAAAAAATGAGGAAAGAGGAAGTTCTTGCATGTCCGTTGTCTCTCCCTCATTAATGCATGCGCATGCACGCACAAATTCGGCGGACGTGCGAATTCTAGAGGAACCCCCAGAGAAGCAAAATGAGCCCATGATATATTATATAATATGCTCTCTCAAGTGTGGATTGTCAGGAGAAGCAACGAGAATTTTGCTGAAGGAAGAAGCAAGTGACAAGCAAGAAATGTCAAAAGTTGTGGCTAAATTAATGAGTGTCAAGTCGGTAGCCTCCTTATGTGAAAAAAGAAACGGACGTGAACAGCAAGGAAAAATTACGGCCGCCTCCTATTCACACTAAAGTCGGTTGGACTTCAAGAACTCTATAAATACGTAAGAGGGGAACGAAGGAAACGGGGGGGGCGGAAAAAAAAAATTCCATCGTGAGCGAGAGTCTCGTTTAAAAACAAGCAAGAAAGGGGGAGGCTTTGTGAGAATTATTAAAAAAAGGGGAGACCCTCGTCAGAGAGAAAGAAGGAAATGTGAAGTCATGGAGAGGATATTAAAATAAAGAGAGGAATAGTGAGTCTGTCAGAAAAAAAAGCAAAGGGAAAGTTACGTGAGAGGGGTAGAGGAGAGAGAAAAAGTAAAAAAAAAAGGGAGAAGGCCCCCCTTGGGGGCGGGACTGTTCATCTTCCCCGCAAGGGGGGAAGCCTCCACGACCGCCATTCCCGAGCCCCACCGACGCTCAGCGCCTACGACCTGCGGTTGCTTGCTGCCGCACCTCCTCCCATCGCCGGTCGCCGTGCCGCCCACCGCCCGCCATCAGCGACGTCCGCAGCTCCTCAGCCGCGCCTTAGCCCGCTCGCCACCGCGCCAGCAGCCTCTCTGCAGCAGCCCGAGTCTCCACAGCCACGAGCGCCCGAGCACCTCCGCCGTCGCTGGCGGTCGCCTCTGCCTCTGCGTCTCCGTCCGCCGCCTGCAGGACCCCTGAACGACCCTCTGCAGCAGCTCGCTTTGGTCGCGATCTGCGGATCCCGCGGCACCTCCACTCCGAAGCCCGCCGCTTCCCGACGTCGCCGCACCCCGAACCGGTGCCCGCATCTCCTTCCAAATGAGCTCGCTTCCGTGCCGCCTCTCTCGCATACGAGCCCCACACCACCAGCAACACCGTCCCGGGAACCTGCACCTCCACCCGACGCCGTGAGTACCAGCCACCACGCCAGCAGCCCGCGTCTGCACCTCCGCCCGTCTCCACACCACCGACCCCGACGCCGGGCTCGACGACCGTCTCCCCGGCGCCCCCTGCTGCCCGAGCCAGATCCGCCCGACGCCTGGCCCGACGACCGTCTCCCCGAGAGCCGCTCGTCGCCTAGTAGCTGAACCCAAGCTGTGTCGTTGTCGACCCGAGCTTCCTCCAAGCGAAGCCGCACCGGAGTTGCGACCCGAAGCCGAAGGCATCGCCCCCTGCTGCCCGACGCCATAGGTGCCCACACCGCCGCTTGAGATTTGCTCGTGCCTGCATCTCTGCCACCGCCTCTCGCCGGTCCGCCCTCACTCGAAGCTGCTGCTGACCCACGTCCACCGCCCCCGCTCACACCGCCGAGCACCGCGGCTCGCCGCCACCGAAAACCTTGCGCCGGCGACCGTATTCTTGCCGGAGTTCATTCTGGCCGGACCTTTCAACCGGCTGCTACTTGGAAACCAGCTGCACAGCACGTGACCTAGAAGAAAAAAGGAAAAGAAAACAAAAGAAAAAAATCAGATTAGGTAGTTTTCTTTTATTTTTACTTTTGCTTTTTACTTTCTTTACTTTTCAGTTTATTTTATTCTTTTTTATTTGTGTTTTTATTTTTCTGTTTGTTCTTATAGCCCTTTTTAGTTTAAGTGTTTAAGTTGTAATGTTGGATGTTAATATTTTGTGAAATTAGCATGCATTATCCGTAGGGATTTTGTCCGAAATTAATATAATTATTAATTTGGTCCGAGAGACATCGGATCATTTTTCTAATTATATTAATTTTTGGGCTTTTTGGTAGAATTTCAATTGTTAAATCACGATAATTATTTAATTTGGTCCGTAAGACTTCGGATCAGATTTGTAATTATTTTGATCTCTTTGTCGTGATAATTAGGGTTAGAATGATCGTTAATTTAACCTGTGAGACAACAGGTTATTTTTTCGACTATTTTAATCTTTCCTTGGTTGATTTTGTTGATAGTTTAGATTTATTTAATAATTACTTGTCTTTAAAAAAACTAAAAACTAAAAATCAAAAATCAAAATCTTGCATGAGCATATAGGACATGTAGGTTTAGTACTTTTTTTTTAGAATTGCATTTTTAGATATCTTTTTAAAATAGGTTAGGGTCATTCTTAAATAACCTTTCTTTTATAAAGTCTTACATAAAATTAGTATGTTTTTATATTCTCATTTAAAAAATAAAAAAAAAATAAAAAATAGTTTTCTAAGACATGATAGGGTTTAAGTCAATTAATCCCAAAAATGAATTAGAAAATGATTTTTTTAGATAACTTAATTAGGGTTTTTATTAATCTTGAATTTCAATAAAAACTACAAAAATACTAGGCGCATATTAACTAGTTTGCATAATAGGATTATTTAATTAGAATTTGTTCATTAGTAAATTAGGTCATGAGGTGCATGTTAACTAGATTGCATATTAGGCCCATTTAATTTGAATTTGCATATTAGTAAAATCAGGTCATTTAGCTTAAAAAAATGCATTTTTCTAACTCTTAAGAAAACCCAAAAAAAAAAAAAAAAAAATGCTTGCTTTGTGTGATGCAATTTATTTATTTTCTTATTTGAATATTCAATAATGGTTGAGCACCCGTGTGATCACCTTTTGCATAGTAGAAGTCCAGGTTAAAATAAATCCAAGCTGCCTGCAAAAACATTTTAAAAAAAAATGAAAAAAATAAAAAAGGAAATGGTACCGAAAGGGCATTAGAAAATTCTAGTGTAACCAAGTCCCCGTACCCGTTGTCTCTGGTTCGTAGAAGTAAAATAAATCTCCCTTTATTTTACTTAGGTGTCTAATTGACCTACCGTAAACTGATTAGTGGCGACTCCTAGATAATGTTTTGCATGTTAAAAAAAAACCCTAAGTCGCGATTTGGTATGGGCTTGGGAGAGCCCGAGCTAAGCTTAAAGGCTTAGTAGTCCATCAACCTAGTTTTAGGTGGTAAAAACCCGAAAAAATTAGGTCGTGACAACAATTTAATTAGTTTTTTTATTACAAATTTTAATTTAAAAATACAAACAAATATTAGGTGCATGTCAAATAGTTTGTATGTAGGTTCATTTAATTAGAATTTGTTTGTTAGTAAAATTATGTCATGTAGATAAAGTGCATGTTATATGGTAAAATTCCGATTTCAAGATAAAAGGAAACCCAAAAAAATAGTTGCTTGCTTTGTGTATTTAATTCTTTTGATGCAATTTATTTGATTTATTGAGTGTTTGATAATGGATGAGCATCTGTGTGATCACCCTATTGCATGATAGTAATTTAGGTTAAAATTAAATCAAATTGCCTACAAAGATATTTTTGAAAATAAAAAGAATTGTACCAAAAAGGTATTAAAAAAGTCTAGTATAATCAAATCCTCGTACCCAAAGTCTCTGGTTCATAGGAGTAAAATAATTCTCTCATTATTTTATTTAGGTATTTAATCGACTTACCGTAAACTGATTAGTAGCGACTCCTAGCTAATAATCTTTTGCATGCTAAATATTTGAACCTAAGTCACAAATTGGTATGGGATTGGGAGAGCCGAGCTAAATTTAGATTTAGTAGTCCATTAGCCGAACCCTTAGGTGGTCCAACCTACTTCAGGGAGGTCGCGACAGCTTGGCGACTCTACTAGGGACCTAACCTTAGGTGTATCACCTAGGGTTTGGCTAATGGACTACTAATTCTAAATTTAGCTCGGGCTCTCCCATATTAATTCGCGACTTAGGTTCAAGTTTTTTTTAAATGAATTTTATCTAGATGTCGTCACTAATAAGTTTTTGGTAGGTCGATTAGACATTTAAGTAAAATAACGGGAGAATTATTTTACTCATACGAACCAGAGACTTTGGGTACGGGGACTTGGTTATACGAAATTTCTCTAATACCCTTTCGGTACCATTTTTTTTTTTTCAAAATTATCTTTTCAGGTAGTTTGATTTAATTTTAACCTAAATTACTATCATATAATAGGGTGATCACACGGATGCTCATCCATTATTAACACTCAATGAATCAAAAAAAAAAATTGCAGAAAAAAAAATTAAAACACAAAGCAAGCAATTTTTTTGGGTTTTCTTTTATCTCGAAATTAGAACTTTACTATATAACATGCACTTTTAACTACATGACTTAATTATATTGACAAGCAATTTCTAATTAAATGAACCTAACATGCAAACTATTTGACATGCACCTAATATTTTTGTATTTTTTATTATCAAAATTCGTAATAAAAAAACTAAATAAATTGTCTAGAAAGAATAGTTTTCTAAGATAGGATTTGGTTTAAGTCAAATTGATCCTTAAAATTATTAAAATGTGCATAGATTATCTAAGACATTGTCTATAAAAAAAAATTATTTAAATCCAATCCTAATCTATTCTGAAAACTATCTAAACGTGCAATCTAAAAAATGCAATCCTAACTTATAAACCCATCATATTCTAATGTAGATTTGAATATTTTTTTTTTAGTGTTTTCCAAAACAAGCACTTATCATATATGCATTATAAACAAGACTCTCGGGATATTCATTAAATGAAGGATTAAAATAATCGAAAAAATAATCCGTTGTCTCATGAATTAAATTAACGATTATTTTAATTATAAACATCACAATATATAAGAAAGTTAAAAATAATTAAAATTTTGATCCGAAATCTTACGGATCGAATTAATAATTATATGATTTAAGAGTTAAAATATTATCAAAGTGCAAAAAAAAAAAAAACAATATAATTAAAAAAAATGATTCGACATCTTACAGATCAAATTAATAACTATAATGACTTTTGGGCAACAATACCCTACGGATAATGCCTAAAATATTCATAAGATCAACACCGACATCCAATGTTCCAATAATAAGAATACTTTAAAAAAAAACTACCTTGACTGGTTTTTTATTCTCTAAACGAGACCGGCGCCTGGGATTTGCGAACAACGGTTTGCGCTAGGGTCGGGCTGTGGCATGCGGACCAACAACGGGACGAGAGGTGACACGGCAATGAGCGCAGTAAAGGGCAGAGGCGTGCTGACGGGTGGCTGGACGCACAATGGCGACGAGTGAGCAGGTCGTGAGTAGAGGTGGCGCGGGCTGTTGGTGAGGTGGCAAGTAGCGCGAAGGCGCGGGCATCAGCGATGAGCGGAGGTGCTGCGGGTTGCTGTAGGTCACGGGTTGTAGAAGTGGCGGTGGCACTTGTGGGTTGCAGGTGGAGGCGAGGTGGTGACCAGCAAGGGACGGGCAGACTTGGCGCAGTGACAGGCAACAATGTGGCGGTGGATGAGTGTCGACGGCAGGGACAGTGATGCGGCGTCAAGCGGAGGTGCTGGTGCGAGCTGCTGGGTGTCAGGGTCAGGCACCGGCGACGTCTGAGCAGAGTTTGATGTTAGTCTAGTAAGGCTAAGGACTTTGTGCAACTCTCTCTCTCTCTCTCAATCTCTCTGCCCCTACCCCTCAAGATATCTATAAGAAGAGGAGGAGAGAAAGCATAGGGTATGCACGACAACATTTCTAGAACGGAAATTGATTTCTAGCCAAAAATTAATTCCTCAATTCTATTCTCTAGACAAGTTTATGAGTAAAGAAATACGTATGATAAAAATTCAAAATTTCTGTTTTTAGAACAGAATTCGTTTGATAACAAAATGAAATTTTTATTTCCAAGGGGCAGTGGGCGGCTGATGTCCGACAGTCGGCGGTGAGCATCCGACATCCCATGAGCAGCAGGTGGACGATGATGAGAGTGGATGATGAGAAGAGTTTTCATTTTTCACAGTTGTTCTAGAAATAAAAAAATTAAAAATTTTAACTTCTAATTTTTGCTCCAAATTTATTTAATAGAAATCTACTCCAAAAATAGAAAAATAAAGTTGCGTTACCAAAAGCATTTCTGTTTCAACCTATTTTGGAAAACAGAAAAATAAATAAATAAATAGAAATTTTGTCATGTACACCCTTAATATCAACCATGTGCAACTTGATCCTCGCTTCAATATTTTTCGAAACTTAGCTACTACCTAGATTGTTAGAAACACCCGCTCGAATATGTCGGATCCACGAATCGTAGAACATGCTGTTTTTCTTAAAGTTTCGTGTTAAACAAAATTTACTGAATTAAGTGCATTATACAGTAGAATACATGTCCAAATTGGGGAGAGAGGGGGGGGGGGGGTTTGATGGTTGGTTGAGGGAATTTGACTTCATGTAGGTGAGCATAAATCGAGCGTCCACACGTTATTATCTCATGTCTGGAAACAGCAAATCGGAATAGGGTGAGACACTGCAGATCTGTGTCCAAATTGGGGGTAGGGTAGGGGCACGCCAGCAGAAGAGGCACCTTACATTCCTACATTCTTTCGGTAGCCAATTTTAGATATGTTATTTTTTGATAGCACACGTCCCATTATGTCCATGCATGATAGCGGACAAGCCTGGAGATCAATCTGAACGAGAGACAAAGTAGTTTTGCATATACTGATTCTGTCGCATGGGAACATGCACAAAGTTACTGAGCCAAGCCAACTTGGAAGATCATTACAAGATTGATCCTAAGATATATTGAGAAAGTTAAATTTCGGTGATCATTGCTAATCATTTGATCTAATTTAAAAAGATGTCAAGAAATTAAGTAAATGTGATTTATTAAGCGGTGTGTGGCTGCAACCAATTTCAGTGTGGGTGTTAGGAATAACTATGACTTACGCAGATTTTATACACTGCATTTTACATTAGGAAAGTCAGGCATTTGCTACTAAAATAAACTGGTTAGATGAGAGAGGCTCTCCCTGGAAGGTTGAAAAAGAGAAGGTGGTGATTCCCCGTTACGGCCCACTCGTAAGGAAGTTAGATTAGCACATTGCATTGTTCCGTCAACCTATTTTGAGTGTACATACTTCCAAGAAGTTTCACTCCACTCCGTCATAAGCTATATGTGAAATTGCCCAAAACCTTTTCCTCCATTCTCAAACTCTAAGTTGATGCAACACTTCTTGTACAATGAAGATGGGGAGAATTACCAAAAAAATCCTAAACCTATTGTAATTGTGCCAATTTACTCCTAAACTTTTTTTTGGCTAATTTAGTCTTAAACCTTTTACAATCGTGCTAATTTAGTCCATCCGAACGCTGACGTGGACAGCGGCCGTCCGGCAAATGCTAACGTGGCAATTTTTATTTTTTATTTTATTTTTTTCAAAGTTTTTAATAGATTTTTTCTTTTTTTAATTCCTTTTTCTTTTTTTTTTCTCCCTTTTGTTCTTCCTCTGGCCAGCCGGCACCGGCAACTAGTGAGGCTCGCCCCCGTCGGCCACTGGCAAAGGCGAGCCTCTCCCAGCGACAGCGAGGCCGCCATCGCCACATCTAGTGAGGCTGACCTCGCTAGCCCTAGCTTCTGGCTAGCGTTGGCCGGTCAGAGGAAGAAGAAAATGAGGAAAAAAAAAGAAAAAAAGAATTCAAAAATGTTTAAAAAAAATACTAAAAAATTCGAAAGAAAAAATATTTAAAATTGTCACATCAGCGTTTGCTGGACGGCCAGTGTCCACGTCAGCGTCTGGCCAACCAATTTTGGCCAGATGGATTGAATCGGCACAATTATAAAAGGTTTAGAACTAAATTGACCAAAAAACAAATTTAGAACTAAATTGACACAATCACAATAAGTTTATGACTTTTTTGGTAATTCTCCCAAAAAATATGTTATCCTCAATTTGCCTCCTTAGGAGAAGTGGACTCTGTTCCATGGCAATCGAGTCTCGTAACCAAGGTTTGAGCTCGTTAGCAATTATCTTTGAAATTATCTTGTAAACACAGTTGCACAAAGCTAAAGAGACGAAATTGTTCAAGTTTTTTCAGGATTGAGAGTATTAGAAATTAGATAAACATGGGTTCTGTTTGATTTCCTCCCCGTGCCCGCAATAAATAATCAGTTCAAGTCACCTGGTCCCGTTGCTTTAGAGGCACCTAATTAAATAATAATAATAATAATAATAATAATAATAATAATAATAATAATAATAATAATAATAATAATAAACTGCATCTTTCACCTATTCCATGGACACCTCTACTCATAAAGTCTGATTAATTTCGTCCTGTAGTGGACAAGAACGAAAGTCTAGGGTTGGGTGGAAATTTCGTGGCCCCACTGTGCAGTACAAGTCTCGAAAGAAATCCATGGCCATCTATTTAATCTTCTACCGATTTGAGCATTGAGAATCCTTCTTCTTCGTCTTCGCTTTATGACTGTGGCATGAAAATATTTAATTTTTCCATAGCCACTTCAATTTTTTAATTCGAAATATCATCGCCCAATACATCTCCTTCTCTCTTCACATGATATCTATTTCCCCTTTTAAGGCTCTGCACCCACTTTTATTGTTATTATACAGAAAGTTTCCCCGAGTCGAATTTAAAAAGAAAATTTTGATAGATGTCTTAGTAGGTTCATAATTTTTTTCCCCAAAGTTCAGGCAAAATTAAGGTAGTTTTGAAGAAACTAAAGCAATTATAATACGTCTGCCACAAGGTCAGCCTGAGTTGTTCATCGAAGAAATAGAAATGGTCGTTGGCTGCGCCACGGGGATACAGTAGGATATATCTCGTTGGTGCCTTGATTTGCCAATTGAACAAGTCATGTCTCACTTTCTGCTTCTAATCCTCGGCCAAGTTGGTTTCACAACTCCTGCGTAGCTGTTTCTTAATTTTTTATTATTATATGTCTTCTCAATGAATAGTGGACCCTACCCAGAATAAATTGGTCCGTTGATTGGCCAATTGAACAAATAAATGTTTTATTTGTTTAGAATAATCAATTTTCAGCTTTTTTTTATATAAAAAATATCATTTTCTTCTTAGAGGTAGCCAAACAATGATCTTATGTCCATTCTGTTGTAAATTTTGAGAGAATAGAAACAGTAATTTTCTCAAATGATACCAAACGCCAGCTTAGCTTTGGGTGGTGCTTTGATTTGGTGGAGCATTAGGTGATTAATTGTCCTAAAATTTCTCTGGTTGTTGGGCGGTATCTTTCTCCGACGAGAAAGACAAGAAAACGTGTTGATCATTCACCGACTTTATATGGATTAAGATGCTACTTTAACATTTGATGATTGATATGTGTAAGTTGCAAACGATGAGTTGTAATTTTTTCCTCTTTTTCTTTCATCTTTTTTTCCCTTTTTCCCTTCTTTAAGTCTAAGCCCTGCCGACCATATAGACACTTTGTTTTATTATACACGCTAAAAATATATCTCAAGACTCTCGTTAACTTATGCTAATCAAATATAGGGCCAAGGCTGTCAACGCATAAGTTCCATATTGGACATTGCTAGGACTATCACCCTTTAGAACACTTGAAGGACAAGACTCCCAGCTCTAGCTATGCTACAATATCCATTTTATTATTTTGTACGATGTTTCAATTATGTACCAACACATTTGATTATGTGCACATACATTTGGCGTTGGAATTAAAATTCTGAACAGGACATAAAAAAAAAATTATATATATATATATAAGATTTTTTTAGGTTTTCTTATATAAGGGTCTTGTTTAGTAAGTAATTGGATATAGAAATACAGTTAAAATTATAGAAACAAAGAAAAAGAAAAAAATTCAAAGTCTCAAAAACCTCCACTGCTAAGAGCTGTTACACCACAACATAAAGACTGTCAGAGTGCAGAAATAGGTATTAGGTACATGGTGGACCTAATATAGAAAATTGAAAGACATCGGAGATTTCCCATATCTATCAAATTTCTAAATTATTTCTCTTGGTTGTGCATATCATTGATTGATTTTGATTTATGATAATTGTTATTATTATATTATTATCTTAGATGGTCATCTTATAAAATTTATAAATACTTAATGAACTCTTTATTATGGAATATATAGAATTAGACAATTCTCTCTTCTACATTATTCTTATATTGGTATAAGAGCTTTTATTGTCTAAGGAAGTGTCCGTCAAGTTTATTACATGATCTCAACTGCATGCCAATGCCCATTTTCCACTAAATCCATCGCCCTTAAGTACTGTTCTGACACTTTCTGTTGTTGTTTTGAAAAACAAACACTACCATAGGACATTCTCAATCGAGCCAGATCCCGAAATTTTATCGTGATCTACTATCCAACGCTCCCTCACCCACCACCACACGTTGCTGCCCTGCGGATCACACACCTCATGCACCAAAGGCTTCTGCACACATAATGTTGACGTCAGCTACATGTTTACAACACGTCAACGTTGGCTTAGTTGTCCACCTCATTTTTCATGTGAGAGCCACATCAATGCTACTTCATTAGACATGTCAAGAGATTTTCCATACCTCATTTGGTTGTGCATTATCTCCTTTGGATGTGCATATCTTTAATTGGTTTTGATTGATTCTAATTGATTTGTTAATGTCTTGTTACCTTATAAGCACACAAGATATTTTCATCCTTTTGATTAATCGAATCTTCTCGGTCAATCCTTCTTATTCTTTTCGTTGTCCCACCCATGTAAGTTAAACCATTTGTTCGACTTCGTGATTTTCGTCGTTACTATACATTCCTTCTTTTGTTGAGCCTCTTGCATGTAGAGAAGCTAGTACTTATCCTAACAATGACAATTGTGTTGCAAGCTTTAGACTAAACTCATACTTGAGATTTGACGGATTTTCCTCCTGAGAAATTTGATCCATGTTGGAAATGCATGTAAATCAAAATAAAGACAGATGGTATTACAAAACACTACAAAGCTTGACTAGTAGCAAAAAGCTGTATTAATGAGTATGGAATTAACTATGATGAGAAATGTACTCCAATTGCATGTCCTAATTAAGTTTGAAGTCTTGTTGTGTAGCTTAAGCGATGGTCTCTATTCCAAGTGAATGCTAAAGATGCATTCCTTAATGGTGACCTTACTGAGGAAGTACGTATTTAAGCTTCCTCCAAGATACACTCATTCTTTTAAGTTTGTCATTATATACCGATTACGTTGAGCATTATATGGACTAAAACAGGCTCCTTATGTATGGTATTCCAAGTTTAACTCAACCATGGAACATCTTGGCTTTACATCTAGTCCCTATGACCATGCTCTCTTTGCTCAACGCATATCAATGGATTATTCTACTACTTGTATATGTGGACGGCGTGGTTTTACTAATGATGATCCCATCAGCAACAACACTCCAATGATATCTCAATTGACAGTTTGAATGAAGGATCTCAAGCAACTCAATTATTTTCTAAGCTTTTTATATATCTCAAGCAATATATGTTATTGATTTACTTTCTTGAATAGGACTCACTCATAACAAGATCACTCCAATTGCCATTCAGATGAATACCAAATTTGATGACACATATGGAACTCTTCTTACTGCACTCTATCGACAACTAGTTGTCAATCTTGCATTTATCACTATTACTTGTCCTAACATTGTCTATATTGTTCACATTGTTAATCAATTCATGACCACACCATGCACATTAACCTTGTTGCATTTCTTTGGATCCTTCATTACGTTAATGGTACCTTATTTGATGGCCTTCACTTTTCTACTAACTTCACCTTATAGATGAGTGCCTATTCTAATGCTGACTAGGTAGATGACCCTTTAGATCATCACTCCACTACATACTAATGTTTCTTTCTGGCTAACTTGCTTACCCATAGAGTAGCAAAAAATAGACCATCATACCTCAAGCTAGTACAAAAGCATCATATTGTGCACTTGTTGATACGACTTTGGAATTACTATGATTGCAACAGTTACTATAAGACATGGGAATCCATGTAATGGTGGGATAGTCAATTACCATGATAACTGAAGTGCTATTCAAATAGCATATAATGATGTTTTCAATGAGCACATTAACCGCATTGAAATAAACTGTCATTTCATCCAATATCATATGCTTCATGACACTATTTATCTTATCTCCACTTCATTGGTTGATCAAACTGTTAATATTTTTACTTAGGCACATCCATCCAGGTGTTTTGTGGATCCTTTTTCCTAATTCCGATCAACTTCTTCCTATAAAACCTATATATACATTATGTACTCTTTATTATGGAATATGAAGAACTTTCACTATGATGTCTTTGCTCAACGCATCTCATGGGCTTATTCTACTACTTGTATATGTGGACGGCACGGTTTTACTAATGACGATCACATCGGCAACAACACTCCAATAGTATCTCAATTGACAGTTTGAATGAAGGATCTCAAGCAACTCAATTATTTTCTAAGCTTATTATATATCTCAAGCAATATATGTTATTCATCTACTTTCTTGAATAGGACTCACTGATCTCATCACTCCAATTGCCATTAAGATGAATACCAAGTTTGATGACACAAATGGAACTCTTCTTACTACACCCTATCGACAACTGGTTGTCAATCTTACATTTATCACTATTAGTTGTCCTAACATTGTCTATATTGTTCACATTGTTAATCAGTTCCTCACCATGTACATTAACCTTGTTGCATTTCTTTGGATTCTTCTTTACATTAATGGTACCTTATTTGATGGCCTTCACTTTCTACTAACTCCACCTTATAGATGAGTGCCAATTATAATGCTGACTAGGTAGATGACCCTTTAGATCATCACTCCACTACATGCTGATCTTTCTTTCTAGCTAACTTGCTTATCCCATAGAGTGGCAAGAGATAGACCATTGTACCTCAAGCTAGTACAAAAACATCATATTGTGCACTTGTTGATACGACTTTGGAATTACTATGATTGCAACAGTTATTATAAGACATGGGAATCCATGTAATGGTGGACAGTCAATTACTATGACAATTGAAGTGCTATTCGAATAGCATATAATGATGTTTTCAATGAGCACATTAATCACATTGAAATAAACTGTAATTTCATCCAATATCATATGCTTCATGACACTATTTATCTCATCTCCACTTCATCGGTTGATCAAACTGTTAATAGTTTTACTTAGGCACATCCATCCAAGTGTTTTGTGGATCCTTTTTCCTAATTCTGATCGACTTCTTAAATAGTCATCCTATAAAACCTATATATACATTATGTACTCTTCATTATGGAATGTGAAGAACTTTCACTATGATGTATTCTGCAATATTCTTTATCTCAATCCATGAGACCTTAGACCGTCCCTGTGGCATCCAACTTGAACATCTATGAATCTCAAAGTATAAGCTCCAAAAATCGTGATTAATCAAACAAATATTTGTACATGTTGCTACGCCAACTATACCCATGTATAGTGATGATTGCCTATGTCCACCTCAACAAGCTACTTCTGATGAGGATTCCATTATTAGTATATGATCTCAACCGTTTAGGCTGAAATTTATGAAACGACTAAAATCCGTTGCATTTCAATTCAAATGTGAAAGTAAATGCCTCGTCAAAACCATAGACTCACCTCTAAAACTTGATATTGAATTGCTAGACACAATCGAAAAGCTTACTGAAATAAGAAGATAGATGTATTCGGTGCATGTGAATCCAATTTATATTCCATCAAGTGAGGTGAGCTCTTACGTGAGTTGTGAAAACAATATGGATTTCTCGTCAACTTAGCTGACCGAGAAAGTCACGAGCAGGTAAAAATTGCCGAAGAATTTGTTCAAAAAAAAAAAAAAAGTTGCCGAAGAAACTTTCGTCTATACGTACGACCCCATCTATTTGCGATGCTAAGGTTTTTTAATTCCCTACGTGGTCGGTAAGTAAAGAAAACAAAATGTAAAACAGAGGTGGCAAAGTCAAGTTTCTCCTGCAAATCCGTACGTTTAGCTCCCCGACAAAAGCGCCCGGAGAGAGAGAGAGAGCAGAATACAACGTAAGCCACTACGCAACGTGTTATGCAATTATAATACGAACGTAATAGAAATACTAAACTGCAAATGGAAAACTAAAAATTGTATTCCAAAGATTAAATGTGGTCGGGTAATTTCTTAATATAAAAAAGACCTAAATTCAAAAGGTCCAGCGTAATTCTTACGTCATTTGTCAATTCCTACTACTTAGCTGCGTCATCAATCAGATAATCGTAATAGACTAATAGAATTACATTCCTTATTTTAACGTGCCGGTACCCACACACCTCATTTCCAAATGGAAAGATATTTTTTCTTCCCTCTTCCTAGGACAATACCCCCAAATTTTATATTCCAGAGTTCAACTATGATAACGTAAGAGTTTTACTCGGTTATCACTCTCTAAAACAATTCAATTGATAAAACCATTGATTAATCCGAATTAGTTGGAGTCGATGACATCGGAACCGTCTCGTCACCGACCTGCTCCACACGCGTTTACACGTGGTTTGAATCCGTCGAAGGTGCGACGATGTTTCTTGCTCCACAGCAACCATTATAATTAGCTTCCCACGACATTGCCAGATTGTCTTCCTCACACTTGCGAGACACAGTGTCTCGGGTTTTTCTTACCAAAACTCCCCCCTCCGATCCAAACCTCAGTGCATGCTTATAAAGCTCAAGAGCCACTGTTCTCTTCCCTTTAATTTGTACCCCAACCCCTTTGCTCTGTCATTGAATCATCGGTCGCATCACCGTGAAGATCAACATGAAGAACCAAAGCAAACCCATCCTCTTCTCTGTTTTTTCCCTCTTCTTCCTTCTTGCATTGGGGAGCGCAGCAGCAGCATCCATACCCGAAGAAGCTGGTAATGCCCCACCGTCTCATTTCATTTCATTTTTTCCCTACGCAGCAAAAGAAAACAAAAGAAAAAAAAAATGAAAGTTAACGTAGACTGTATTAGATACATGACCTGGTTAATGTTGTGAAATCTATACCGCTTGCGTAAAACTTTGTTTTTGCTATATTTTCTCGACTTTTGGCAGCAGGAAGCCGGGCTTCTTATATCGGGAGGTAGAAATACGGATATTACCTACGTGTATATTGATTAGTAAAACTTGCATGTGGGTGATGTCCAACCTACCGATCAGAGGCCTGAAGAACACGTCTTGTTTTATAGTACCAAATGAAAGCTGCGATTGTAATATTTTGTGTGACGATGTGTGTAAACTGTGAAGAGGATGAGCGAGAGTTCGATTACATACCCGGGAGCGAGAAGGGGCCTATGCACTGGGGGGAGCTAAAGAAAGATTGGGAAGCGTGCAAGAAAGGCGAAATGCAGTCGCCGATCGACCTGTCGAGCCAGAGAGTGCAGGTGATGCCCAAGCTGGGGGAGATAGAGAGGAGCCACAAGCCCAGCAACGCGACCCTCAAGAACAGAGGCCACGACATTTCTGTAAGTTTTATTTTGCATCTAATTCATACTACTCCAACGTCCACCGGGGAAAATACATGAAACATGATTTATTAGGAAAAGTGAGATCATGTGTGTCTAATGTCCTGCCTCTCCCTCCCTCCCTCCCTCTCTCTCTCTCTCTCTCTCTCTCTGTGTTTACATTGGTGCCCATGTCTGTACAAATGGGAGATTTTTTTTGGTTCAAATCATGTTTGGCTTGGTTTTAACCCAAACCAACTAGCCCTTTATATATATATAAGCAGATATATCGAATTCAATTAAAGACCAAAGTCTGATTTCAATTTTAAATGTTAAAATAATTTTATGTCCAATTCCATTGAACAAGAATTTGCTTTAAGTAGTGTGTGGCTCTTGTGAATTTCATATTGGTATTTGAAATTGAAAGAACAATTCTGTCGCCACATTTATTAGGTAAAGAAACTTTGCTAATTGTCCAGACATTATTATATTTCACTATATGTTATTCTAACACATGACATCACTTTGAACACCTAACATCGCTTGAATCATGATGTAGGTCTATTTTAAATAACACTGTAGAACTTAGTAAATTTTAACTTCGGGTTGTGTCTTTTGGAGTGCCTTTTCAATGGCGTTAAGCCATCCGATGAGGCACATCCAAGTTCCATGCTAAGACAAAAAAACTAATATTTCAATTACAAAGACTTTTGATGACCTTAAAAGCAATTGTTTATGTCTTTTGGTCTTCAGATGTTTGATACAAAAAAATTAGACAGCTAATTACGTGTTGTATATGGGATCGAGTGCAGCTTCAATGGGACACGGGCAACGCTGGATCAATTAAGATTAACGGCACAGAATATTTTCTCCAACAATGTCACTGGCATTCACCTTCCGAGCATACGATCAACGGCAGAAGGTCTCTCTTTCTCTTCCAGATTACAGAAACATGCAATCATTACTAAATTAGTATGATAGTTGCAATAAAATGAATCTGGACCATAAAAACTAATGAGCATCATCTACTGGAGTCATTGTATATCTCCATCGAGCATCATCTACATTTGCGTCAGGTGGATAACATTAACAGTTTCTTTGGGCACACGTGGTACGTACTTAGGTATGCATTGGAGCTGCACATGGTTCATGTAAGCACAGACCCGAATGTTAAGAATAATATTGCTGTCGTTGGACTCCTCTACAAGACTGGCGCACCAGATGCTTTCCTTTCCAAGGTAACTTCTTCATGTGCATATCATGTGTTGTCGCCTCTTTATGCCCTAATATATTTATGCTCTTCATTGTTTCGTATCATCTCTGAAATCTCATAAAATTAGAAAACATTGATTATATTGTTCATGCTAATTAGGATTTAAGCATATTTTTTGAACTTGTTGTACAATAAATATTGGATTTTCCAAGCGCTGACCATGTAGGTCATAAGAAAATTCCATCCCTTGAGTAATTGTGAACTTTTAATTAATCCTTTAATCACTATAAAGATTCAAAAACTCATCATGAAGGCCATGTTCCCCTTTTACGGTCATGGCAAAGGAACCATGTTCTCGCAAATATGTCTGGATCATAAGTTGCTGCTTTAATTAATTTGCGGCTAATTTCCCAGAGAAATCCTAAATTTATTAGAATTAGTTCACAAAATCTATTCACGAAAGTGGCGTGTAGTTCTAGGTAATCAAATCACTTAATGGCGTTATATGTTTTCTCGCACTTAGCACATTTCCTATTGCCTTGTGCAAAATCATATGCTTCCAATTGTGAGTGATGTATGGTGAATTAATGTTTCAGTTAATGGGGAGTGTATGGTCTATGGTTGACAAAGAGGATGAGAGAAAGATGGGCATCATTGATCCAAGAGAGATCAAGATGGGTGGCAAGAACTACTTGAGATATATGGGCTCTCTCACTGTCCCTCCTTGCACAGAAGGTGTCATATGGACTATCAACAAAAAGGTAACACAGGCCCCCCAACGCACTTTCATACCTAGTTAAGTGTTTCTTACCTAGTCTATCAGCCCAGTGTTTAAGTAACCCTTGCATTCAATGATCCAACAGATGGGCACTGTATCAAAGGACCAAATCAAGTTGCTCAGAGAGGCTGTTCATGATGTAAGCACGCTAATTTCTTGGTTACATCCATCTAATGATCGATGATGCTCACTTAATTCCAACTTGTTAATTCCAACTTGTGATTTTCATAGACATCGTGAGTGATGCACTAGGCGAGCAATTAGTTTGCATAAATTATATAGAAGTAATCAATAAAAAAGGAGCAATTCTCTCACAGTTAATATAGTTAGGTTAGAGATGGCAATGATCCTGGTTTGGTTAAGTAAAGGAAATATTGAAAATAATATGAGTGGAAGAGTTGTTTCGTCCTCCAGCCATGCCTAATAAGTATGGACGTCACCCACATTTAATCCTTTAATAAGTTTATACGTGGATGATGTTATAAGTTGTAACTCACTAATGCTTTTTGGAGAATAATATTGTTTTTGGGAAAAATGTATCGACATCTCATGAATAATTCAAATTGCAGTATGCAGAGAAGAATGCAAGGCCTGTGCAGCAACTATATAGAAGAGAGATCCACCTCTACCAACCAAATGAAGTGGCAACACCAAATTAACCTTTTTTGGATCATTGATTTATTATCGGGATCCTTGTAAACTAGAAGAGAAGAAAAGGTAGATGTTATTTAATGGCATTAGGGTTGCTAAATCTACTATTAGAGATATTTCGAATATTTGGGATATTCTAGACATCTTTTGATTGATTTTAATTAATTTGTACTATTCTTTTACTTTAAATAGTTGTTCTGTATAACTTATAAGTTGGCTCAAGTACTCTTCGTTATTACACAGAGAAATATACAAAAAATTACTCAAATCTATTTTACACATCATTCTCAACTTTGTATCAGCATTATCATATCTGAAGAAGCATCATTGATATGTTTCCAATAGAACCAACCCGCATATGTCGTGTTTCGCTACGATAATCGTTAGAGCACCAACCACATAGGTTACATTGCTCCACCATACTCGTCATGATACCAGTTGCATAGACCGCATCACTCCCATTTCTCCCCCAAATCCGCAGCTTTAGTTGTTGTTTGAGATTTTTCAACTGCTTGTTTCGGGAAAAATAACTTTACCACCGGACTCGCCATCCTTAGATTATAAGATCCTAAAATTTCGCAGTGAACGGGCACTGAAAGTTGCCCCACGTGCTACCCCGTTTTGGACCCATGGGAGCTCGTCGCCTGTAAGTGCTTTTTCGCTACCTTTAGACATGTTGAATCCAGTCGCTGCTTTTAAACTAGTAAGTGCACTTAATGGATGAAACGGATGTTTCTATACCTAATTAAACCATTTTGAATGGATCAAATTATCTTTTATGGGCTTAAGAAGTTAAAGTGTACTTTTTTTATTCAAATGAATTCACCTCAACATGGCCACATATGTTTGTATGTATAAACTCCAAAGGTTGTTTTGCTCTTTTGGCTTTTCTAACTGGAAAGGATTCTCGACATTTTTTTCCGACGAGACATCTTTCGCACAGGTGATGTTGACACATAAATTTTGGCAACCCTAAAGAAATAAAATAAAAATTGCATGTAATTTGTGGTCATCAGAGCAAATAAAAGGAAAAATAAGGGAAGATCAATTTGATTGATTATGCATGGAAGGTGGGAATTCTAACCGGCTATTCTTGCTTTGACAAATATTCAATCTTGGTAAATTTGGAGCTGAATTTCCAGCCAAGGATCAAGAAACCAAGTGAATAGAAAGTCAAAATGGAAATCATACCCAAAATCCGTGAGAATAATAGATAGATTGATAACTCGAAGAGAAAGAATCGATGAATTATACTCATCAGATGAGCTGTTCACAAAAATCAAGAATAAACTTGAATACGTTTTTAGTAATATGAGTGAGAAGAATTAAAGTGCTAATTCGCAGTAGCAAATCGGGGTTAAAATTTGGCAATCTCACGATCAAGGAAGCGTAGGTTCAAAACTTTCTAAAGGTAAGCGGAGGTTTTGACTATAAAGAGAGTAGCAATTCATTAAAAAGGGGAGGAGGGTGAGAGAATTCGTGAAGAAAAAAGAGACAAACTCCCTTCGTCCATTTTCAGTCAAAAAGCAATCTTTCTTTTCTCCTCTGACAAGCTGCAGAGGAAACGGAAGAAGTCAGCATTAGCAGAAAAGAAAAAAACAGGCTTGAAGCGCCGCAATTCATGAAAAAAACAGAAGAGGGAAGAAGTCAACAAGAAATGTGTTGTTTTCTTTCTTTTTCTCTGACAAGAAGCAGAGGAGAAGAAAGAACAGGGCAGCGAAGAGAGAAAAGGGTACAGACAGAGAGGGAGAGTAGACATGAGAAAAGATAGAAAAATAAAATAAAATAAAAGGGAGGGTGGTCTTCTTCAGGTCTCCGCTCCTCGCTGCTGCTCGACGCCCTACCCCGCCTTCAACACCGTCGCCGCCGCCTCCCTCCTGTTGGAGAGCTCCGAGTGCCGACGCTGCAACAACCCGCCGCTGCCTTCCTCCTTCCGGTGAGTTCCAGATGCCGCTGCTGCTGCAATCCCGCGCCCCCGCCCTGCCTTGATCGCCGTCGCCGACGCTGCAGCAACCTGCCGCCGCGCCCTGCCCATCGCGACGCCCGTCCTCTGCACGAAGCCCGAGTGCCACCGCGCCTCTGCTGCCGCGCCCTGCCCGTCGCAGCAACCTACGTCTCAAGGCGGTCTCGACGACCCATCGCCACTCCCGGGTCCACGACGAGCCGCACCTCCGCCCTCCGCGCCTCGCTGCAGTCCGATCGTGCCCAGCTCTTCACCAACGCTTCTAGGAGGTCCTGCTCCCGGCCCCGTCCTGTTTTTTGGCCTAGCCTTGCCTAGCGTCGACGGCCAATCTCCCCCGCACACGACCTCGACCCAGCTGCTGATCCGTCACTGCATCAGGAACGGCGACGCCTCCTCTTGCTGACCGAGGAGTCCCAGACAACGAGCTCAAACTTGTGGCTGACGATTGGCGCTCCTGCTCTTCGTCCCTGCTCTGACCAAGATCCCTCTTCTCTAGCCAGCCAAGCAACCAAGAGGACCTGCTGCCCAAACGATACCAGCCAGCTATCCCGGGCAGTTTCCAGTAAATTGTAGGGGATTTCCTGCAGGGTCCCGGCGAGCCCGGCCTGTCTAATGACTAGCACAGCATCCCAGCGGCTCGGCGTGCTCAATCAATTTGAATGGCTCTCAAAGGTTCTCCTTCGAATGCGACGGCAACACCTACATAGCAACGAATTTCCAGTAGCCATCCTAACTGAAACCAACCCCGGGCCATTACGGGTGCGCATGATAAAATGTTTCTTTATTACCGAGAATTTTTCTAATTCTGAAATAGATTTCTATTTCATAAATAGATTTAAAGAAAAAATCAAAAGTTAAAATTTTTAACTTCTCAATTTCTGAAATAGAAATTCAAAAATTCAGAAATCAATTTATAGCTAGAAATCAATTTCTAACCAAAAATCAATTTATGTTCCAAGAATTTTGTCATACGCACCCCTATGTGGCCACCGTCCAAGCGTTACCACCGTGGCCAAGAGCAGTCACTCGCCGAGTCATTGGCTGCGTCTCAAGGCAGTCTTGCCGAACCATCAAAGCCGCGACAAGCTTGACCGGGTGTTGCTGTTGCATTCCTACTACCCAAGCCAAATCATCATTCGCTGATCCTAGGCGCCAGTCCCGTTTAGAAAATATAAATCCATTGAAGGTCATTTTCTTAAATCAAGTTTTGTTATTATGGCTTAAATTGAAACATTGGGTGTCAATTATCCGATAGGATGTGATTGTCCAAAAATTACTATAATTACTAATTTGATCCATAAGACATCGGATCATTTTTTTTTTAATTATAATCATTTTTTTGGGTATTTTGATAATATTTTAACTCTTAAATCAATATAATTATTAATTTGATCCGTAAGACTTCGAATCAAATTTTTAATTATTTTGAACTTTCTTACATGTTGTGATGTTTAGGGTTAAAATAATTGTTAATTTAATCCGTAAGACAACGGATTATTTTTTCAATTATTTTAATCCTTCATTTGATGAATATCCTGAGTGACTTGTCTATAATGCCTATATGATAAGTGCCTTTTTTTGGAAAACAATAAAAAAAAAAAAATCAAATCTTCCATCAGAGTATGATGGTTTCATAAGTTAGGATTGCATTTTTAGATTGCACGTTAGAATATGTAGGACTTCATTATCTAGCTTGAATATGATTGCACGTTTATAATTTTGGAATAGATCGGGATAGGATCTAATTAATTTTTTATTATAAATAGGGTCTTAGATAATATTTGCATATTTTAATAATATTTTTAAAAAAAATAGTTTTCTAAGATAGGATAGAGTTTAAGTCAAGTTAACCCCTAAAACATATTAGAAAATTATTCATTTTAGACAATTTAATTAGTTTTTTATTACAAATTTTAATTTTAAAAAATAGAAAAAAAATATTAGGTGCATGTCAAATAGTTTACATGTAGGTTCATTCAATTAGAATTTGTTTGTTAGTAAAATTATGTCATGTAGATAAAGTGCATGTTATATGATAAAATTCCGATTTCAAGATAAAAGGAAACCCAAAAAAATAGTTGCTTGCTTTGTGTATTTAATTATTTTGATGCAATTTATTTGATTCATTGAATGTTTAATAATGAATGAGCATCCGTGTGATCACCTTATTGCATGATAGTAATTTAGATTAAAATTAAATCAAACTGCCTACAAAGATATTTTTGAAAATAAAAAGAATGGTACAAAAAAGGCATTAGAGAAGTCTAGTGTAATCAAATCCTCGTACCCAAAGTCTCTAGTTCATATGAGTAAAATAATTCTCTCATTATTTCACTTAGGTGTCTAATTAACTTACCGTAAACTGATTAGTGGCAACTCCTACCTAATAATGTTTTACATACTAAATATTTGAACCTAAGTCGCGAATTAGTATGAGCTTGGGAGAGCCCAAGCTAAGTTTAGATTTAGTAGTCCATTAGCCGAACCCATAGGTGGTCCAATCCGTTTCAGGGAGGTTGCAACAGCTTGACGACTCCACTAGGAGCCTAACCTCGGGTTTATCACCTAGGGTTTGGCTAATAGACTACTAAGTCTAAATTTAGCTCAAGCTCTCCCAAGCCCATACCAATTCGTGACTTAGGTTCAAGCTTTTTTTCTTAAATGAATTTTATTTAGGAGTTGCCACTAATTAGTTTTTGGTAGGTTGATTAGACACCTACGTAATGAGAATTATTTTACACCTATAAACCAGAGACTTTAGGTACGAGGACTTGGTTACACTAGACTTCTCTAATACTCTTTCGGTACCATTCTTTTTTTTTTTTCAAAAATATATTTTTTGGCGTTTGATTTAATTTTAACCTAAATTACTATCATGCAATAGGGTGATCACACAAATGGTCATCCATTATTAATACTCAATTAATAAAAAAAAATTGCATAAAAAAAATTTAAACACACGAAGCAAGCAATTTTTTTGGGTTTTCTTTTATCTCGAAATTAGAACTTTACCATATAACATGCACTTTTAACTACATGACTTAATTCTATTGACCAGCAATTTCTAATTAAATTAACCTAACATGCAAACTATTTGACATGCACCTAATATTTTTTTTTATTATCAAAATTCGTAATAAAAAAAAAACTAATTAAATTGTCTAGAAATAATAAATTTCTAATATGTTTTAGAGGTTAATTTGACTTAAAACCCTATCCTATCTTTAAAAACTATTTTTTTTTAATTATTAAAATGTGCAAAGATTATCTAAGACCTTATCTATAAAAAAAAAATTATTTAAATCCAAAACTAATCTATTCTGAAAACTATCTAAACGTGCAATCTAAAAATGCAATCCTAACTTATGAAACCAACCTATTCCGATGTAGATTTGATTTTTTTTTTTTAGTGTTTTCCGAAACAAGCATTTATCAGCTAGGCATTATAAACAAGACACTCAAGATATTCATAAAATGAATGGTTAAAATAATCGAAAAATAATTCGTTGTCTTACGGATAAATTAATAATTATAATGACTCTTGGGCAACAATACCTTACGGATAATGCCTAAAATATTCATAAAATCAACATCGACATCCAATGTTCCAATAATAACAAGATTTGTTTTTTTATTTTAAAAAAAAAAAAACTACTTTGATTGGGTTTTTATTCTCTAAACGAGACCGGCGCCTGGGATTTGCAAACAATAGTTTGCGCCGAGGTCGAGCTGTGGCGTGCGTACCAGCAGCAGGACAGGAGGAGACGCGGCGATGGGTGCAGTAAAATTTATAAATACTTAATGAACTCTTTATTATGGAATATATAGAATTACATAATTCTCTCTTCTACATTATTCTTATATTGTTATCAGAGCTTTTATTGTCTAAGGAAGTGTTCGTCAAGTTTATTACATGATCTCAACTACATGCCAATGCCCATTTTCCACTAAATCCATCGCCCTTAAGTACTGTTCCGAGACTTTCTGTTGTTGTTTTGAAAAACAAACACTACCATAGGACATTCTCAATCGAGCCAGATCCCGAAATTTTATCTTGATCTACTATCACATGCGCCCTCACCCACCACCACACGCTCCTGCCCCGCGGATCACACACCTCATGCACCAAAGGCTTCTGCACACATAATGTTGACGTCAGCTACATGTTTACAACACGTCAACGTTGGCTTAGTTGTCCACCTCATTTTTCATGTTAGAGCCACATCAATGCTACTTCATTAGACATGTCAAGAGATTTTCCATATCTCATTTGGTTGTGCATTATCTCCTTTGGATGTGCATATCTTTAATTGGTTTTGATTGATTGTAATTGATATGTTAATGTCTTGTTATCTTATAAGCACACAAGATGTTTTCATCCTTTTGATTAATCGAATCTTCTCAGTCATTCCTTCTTATCCTTTTCATTGTCCCACCCATGTAAGTTAAACCATTTGTTCAACTTCGTGATTTTTGTTGTTACTCTACATTACTTCTTTTGTTGAGCCTCTTGCATATAGAGAAGCTAGTACTTATCCTAACAATGACAATTGTGTTGCAGGTTTTAGACTAAACTCATACTTGAGATTTGGCTAATTTACCTCTTGAGAAATTTGATCCAAGTTCGAAATGCATGTAAATCAAAATAAAGACAGATGCTATTACAAAACACTGCAAAGCTTGACTAGTAGCAAAAAGCTTTATTAATGAGTATGGAATTGACTATGATGAGAAATTTACTCCAAATGCATGTCCTAATTAGGTTTGAAGTCTTGTTGAGAAGCTTAAGCGATGGTCTCTGTTCCAAGTGAATGCTAAAGACGCATTCCTTAATGGTGACCTTACTGAGGAAGTATGTATTTAAGCTTCCTCCAAGATACACTCATTCTTCTAACTTTGTCATTATATATAGATTACGTTGAGTACTATATGGATTAAAACAGGCTCCTTATGTATGGTATTCCAAGTTTAACTCAACCATGGAACATCTTGGCTTTACATCTAGTCCCTACGACCATGCTCTCTTTGCTCAACGCATATCAAGGGATTATTCTACTACTTGTATATGTGGACGGCATGGTTTTACTAATGATGATCCCATCGGCAACAACACTCCAATAATATCTCAATTGCCAGTTTGAATGAAGGATCTCAAACAACTCAATTATTTTCTAAGCTTATTATATATCTCAAGCAATATATGTTATTGATTTACTTTCTTGAATAGGACTCACTCATAACAAGATCACTCCAATTGCCATTAAGATGAATACCAAATTTGATGACACAGATGGAACTCTTCTTACTGCACTCTATCAACAATTGGTTGTCAATCTTGCATTTATCACTATTACTTCTCCTAACATTGTCTATATTGTTCACATTGTTAATCAATTCATGACCTCACCATGTACATTAACCTTGTTGCATTTCTTTTGATCCTTCATTACGTTAATGGTAACTTATTTGATGGCCTTCACTTTTCTACTTACTTCACCTTATAGATGAGTGCCTATTCTAATGCTGACTAGGTAGATGACCCTTTAGATCATCACTCCACTACATACTAATGTTTCTTTCTGGCTAACTTGCTTATCCCATATAGTAGCAAAAAATAGACCATCGTACCTCAAGCTAGTACAAAAGCATGATATTGTGCACTTGTTGATACGACTTTGGAATTACTATGATTGCAACAGTTACTATAAGACATGGGAATCCGTATAATGGTGGGATAGTCAATTACAATGATAACTGAAGTGCTATTCAAATAGCATATAATGATGTTTTCAATGAGCACATTAACCACATTGAAATAAACTGTCATTTCATCCAATATCATATTCTTCATGACACTATTTATCTCGTCTCCACTTCATCGGTTGATCAAACTGTTAATATTTTTACTTAGGCACATCCATCCAGGTGTTTTGTGGATCCTTTTTCCTAATTCCGATCGACTTTTTGAATAGTCATCTTGTAAAACCTATATATACATCATGTACTCTTAATTATGGAATGTGAAGAACTTTACACTATGACGTCTTATGCAATATTCTTTATCTCGATCCATGAGACCTTAGACCATCCCTGTGGCATCCAGCTCGAAGATCTATGAATCTCAAAGTATAAGCTCCAAAAATCGTGATTAATCAAACAAATATTGGTACATGTTGCTACGCCAACTATACCCATGTATAGTGATGATTGCCTATGTCCACCTCAACAAGCTACTTCTGATGAGGATTCCATCATTAGTATATGATCTCAACAGTTTAGGCTGAAATTTATGAAACGACTAAAATCCGTCGTATTTCAATTCAAATGTGAAAGAAAATGCCTCCTCAAAACCATAGACTCACCTCTAAAACTTAATATTGAATTGCTAGACACAATCGAAAAGCTTAATGAAAGAAGAAGATAGATGTATTCGGTGCATGTGAATCCAATTTTTATTCCATCAAGTGAGGTGAGCGCTCACGGGAGTTGTGAAAACAATATGGATTTTCTCGTCAACTTAGCTGACCGAGAAAGTCACGAGCAGGTAAAAGCTGCGGGAGAAACTTTCGTCTGTACGACCCCATCTATTTGCGATGCTTAGGTTTTTTAATTCCCTACGTGGTCGGTAAGTAAAGAAAGCAAAATGTAAAACAGAGGTCGCAAAGTCAAGTTTGTCCTCCAAATCCGTACATTTAGCTCCCCAACAAAAAGCAACGAGAGAGATTTTTTTGGTTCAAATGATGTTTTCCTTGGTTTTAACCCAAACAAATTAGCCTGTTTTTTTTTTTTTTTTTTTTATTTTACACCCAGAGCAGATATATCGAATTCAATTAAAGACCAAAGTCTGATTTCAACTTTAAATGTTAAAATAAATTTATGTCCAATTCCATCAAATTAGAATTTGCTTTAAGTAGTGTGTGGCTCTTGCAAATTTCATACTGTTATTTGAAATTGAAAGAACAATTTCATCGTCACATTTATTAGGTGAAGAAACTTTGCTAATTGTCCATAGACATTATTATTTTTCACTATATGGTATTCCAATACATGACATCACTTTGAACACCTAACATCGTTTAAATCATGATGGAGGTCTATATTAAGTAACACTAGAGAACTCATTAATTTTTAAGGTCGAGTTGTCCCTTTGGAGTGCCTTTTCAATGGCATTAAGCCATCCAATGAGGCACATCCAAGTTCCATGCTAAAACAAAAAAAGCTAATATTTTAATTACAAAGACTTTTGATGATCTTAAAAGCAATTGTTTATGTCTTTGGGTCTTCCGACGTTTGATACAAAAAAAGGTTAGACAGCTAATTACGTGTTGTTTATGGGATCGAGTGCAGCTTCAATGGGACACGGGCAACGCTGGATCAATTAAGATAAACGGCACATAGTATTTGCTCCAACAATGTCACTGGCATTCACCTTCCGAACATACGGTTAACGGCAGAAGGTCTCTCTTTCTCTTTCAGATTACAGAAACATGCAATCATTATTGAATTAGTATGATAGTTGCAATAAAATGAATCTGGACCATAAAAATTAATGAGCCTCGTATTGAATTCTATGCGAATCTCACCAGATTCAATCAGTTTAAGTTCGCTTCAATACATGTACTGGACTCATTGCATATCTCCATCGAGCATCATCTATATTTGCGTCAGGTGGATAACATTAACAGTTGCACGTGGTACGTACTTAGGTATGCATTGGAGCTGCACATGGTTCATGTAAGCACATACCCGAATGTTAAGAATAATATTGCCATCGTTGGACTCCTCTACAAGACTGGCGTACCAGATGCTTTCCTTTCCAAGGTAACTTCTTCATGTGCATATCGTGTGTTGTCGCCTCTTTGTGCCCTAATATATTTATGCTCTTCATTGTTTCGTTTCATCTCTAAAATCTCATAAAATTAGAAAATATTGTTTATATTGTTCATGCTAATTAGGATTTAATCATATTTGTTGAACTTGTTGTACAATAAATATTGGATTTTCCAAGCACTGACCATGTAGGTCATAAGAAAATTCAATCCCTTGAGTAATTGTGAACTTTTAATTAATCCTTTAATCACTATAAAGATTCAAAAACTCATCATGAAAGCCATGTTCCCCTTTTACGGTCATGGCAAAGGAACCATGTTCTCGCAAATATGTCTGGATCATAAGTTGCTGCTTTAATTAATTTGCGGCTAATTTCCCAGAGAAATGCTAAATTTATTAGAATTAGTTCACAAAATCTATTCACGAAAGTGGCGTGTAGTTCTAGGTAATCAAATCACTTAATGGCATTATATGTTTTCTTGCACTTAGCACATTTCCTATTGCCTTGTGCAAAATCATATGCTTCCAATTGTGAGTGATGTATAGTGAATTAGGGTGGTTTGTTTGTGTTTCTGTTCTTTTTTTATTACAGGGAACAAAAATAGTAAAAACTATTTCTATTCTAAGGAACAATTTTTGACCAAAAAAACACATTCGGTAAACTTGTTCCGGGAATAAAAAAGAACAGAAACACGTTTGGTAAATTTGTGTTCTTTTTTTTTGTTTCTTTTAATTTTTTTAATATTTTTATTTTATTTTTCCTTTTTTTCTTTCTTTTTCTTTTTTCTTTTTTTCTTCTTTTGGCCGGTCGCTAGCCTCGGCCATGGCCGGCGACCGACCGACAAGGACGGGCGGCCTCGCCCAGCCACGGCGAGGCTCGCCGGCCCCCGGTAAGGCCGAGCCTCGCCATGGTTGGGCGAGGCTTGGCCTCACCGGTGGCTGGGTGAGCTCGACCTCGCCGAAGGCGGTGGCCAGCATCGGACAGGCGGCTCGTCGGGGCGGTAAGGGGTCGGTCGAGGGCGGTGCTCTACCGGACTGGGACCTCTGCTCCGCGACTACCCGGCCACAACAGGGAAGGTGGGGATGACAAACGGCATCGGAGACGCCCGGCTAGGGCACGACGACCGTGCTTTGGGCTAGGCAAGGGCATAGCCCGGCTTCCGGCTAGACCACGACGCCACTCTGGTGTCTAATCGTCCTAGCTAAGGATTAAATGACGAAGCTGAGCATGGGCATTTGCTGGGCATTACATCAAACAGGTGGAGGGCATTCTGGGAAATGGGGGCTTCGAGCTTGGTCGAGGCCCGAGCGCAAGTCAAGACCGTCGAGGGTGCATGCCAAAGCAACAGAGAATGCAACGGGGGACAAGTGGTGGCCGGAGCTCGCTTGAAAGGGTTGAGGTGAGCTTCGGCCGGTTAGGTTTCACCACACACACACACCAGGTGCTCAACAGAATGCCTACCTAATGCTCCGGAGGAAATGACGGCAATTGGCGTTAGACGGACAACTCTCCAGCAGTTTCAAGGCGTCTCGAAGGCTCTCACCTCTTTGGCTTCCCTCTCCACCAACTCCTATTTCACTTCCTCCCTCTCGGTTCTCTCTTGGTCGCCCTCTCCCCTCTCTCCCTCAGTTCTCCTCGGTTGCTCCTTCTTCTTCTTTCTCCTCTACTCCTGCTCTGTTCCTGCCCTCTTCCTGCTCTACTCCTGCCCTCTTCCTACTCTGACCTCTACTTTGCTGTGTTTTTTTTCTTTTCTCTAGGTTTGGGCGCGAATGACGGACAAGAGGAGGACAACCAGCTAGGGCACGCTGGGCTGAAGGGGAAAAGGGTTGAGCCCAACGCATGGGGAAAGGGAAGAGAGGAGGGCCAGGCCAAGGTCCGATCCGGCCTGACCCAGCCTCTCTCATCCCCCCCCTCCCCTCCCCTTTTGTTTTTTGTTTTTTTTGTTGTTTTTTTTTTCTTTTTTGTGAAAATTAATAGGTGTCAACACTTATACAAGTTGTTGCTTTTAAACTAGTAAGTGCATTTATTGGATGAAATAGATGTTTCTATACCTAATTAGACCGTTTTAAATGGATCAAATTATATTTTATGGGCTTAAGAAGTTACCATGTAGTTTTTTTGTTCAAATTATTTCTCCTCAATAGGGCCACATATGTTTGTATGTACCAACTCCAAATGTTATTTTACTCTTCTGGCTTTTCCAACTAAAAAGGATTCTCGATGTATTTTTCCAACAAGACATCCTTCACACGGGCGATCTGGACTATCAATCAAAGGCATGCCAGTCACCATCTTTTTTTTTTACCAGCAATTTTAGTCATTTGGACTATCAACAAAAAGGTAATGTAGGCCCAAAACACAATTTTAACTCCTAGTTATATATTTCTTACCTGGTCTGTCAATCAAGTGTTTTAAGCTTAATCAATCCTTGCATTTCATAATCCACCAGATAGGCACTGTATCAAAGGACCAAATCAAGTTGCTCAGAGAGGCTGTCCATGATGAAGCACACTAATTTCTTGGTTACATCAATCTCACGATCAATGATGCTCACCTAATTGTAACTAGTAATTGTCATAGATATCGCAAGTGACGCACTAGGTGAGCACTTAGTATTCATAAATTATATAGAAGTAATCAATAATATGAGAAGCAATTCTCTCATAGTTAATCTGGTTAGGTTGGACATTGCAATGAACCTGGTTTGGTTAAGCGATGGAAATAATCAAAGTAATATGATTGGAAGAGTCATTTTGTCCTCCAGCCATGCCTAATAGGTATGGACATCACCCGCATTTAATTCTAATTAAGTTTATATGTGGATGTTGTTATAACTTGCAACTCACTAATGCATTCTTGGAAGACAATATTGTTTTTTGGGAAAAATGTATTGACAACTCATTAATAATTCAAATGGCAGCATGCGGAGAAGAACGCAAGGCCTGTGCAGCCACTGAATAGAAGAGAGATCCACAACCAACCAAAGGAAGCAGCAGCAAGATATTAACCATTTTTTACAACATTGATTTATCATTAGAACCTTTGCAAACTAGACGAGAAGAGAAGGTCGATGTTCTTTATTGGCATTAGGGTTGCTTAACGTTACCCTACCTCATAATCAAGTATCGACCTTACATAGTGGTCTTGTACCCATCAAAACATGATCATGTTTAGACCCGTATGTAGAGCAATTATTTATCTGTGTTGAGTATGGTATGGCGAGATCACCGAGTTTCCTCATGCAAAATGGTTATTTAGTTGCGTTATTTGACTCTAGCTTATATATCCAAGCACAACATACTCAATATAACATCGACATAACTAGGAAAGCCATTAGCCGCACAAGTCGAGCCTCTCCCTTCTATGGGAGCTTACTCTCTCGATTTCGATCTGAGAGTTCTTCCTCCTCATCCTTTGCGCCTCCATACCTCCCATCATCTCCACCACCCTACGTTTTTGTGCTTCCATTTCCACCCTACGCCATACTATTTGATCGTGCTGCCGCCTCCATACCATTTCTCAATAATATTTTAGTATTTTTGAGAATTTTTTATGATTATGATTTTTTTTTTTTCTTTTTCCTTTGCTTTTTGTTTACTTTTTATTTTTTTATTGAGGGCCGGCGGCTGGACGCCCTTGCTTGATCTGGGTGTCACGGCCTTGCACAGATCATCCAAGGGCATCACGGCCCACTCAAACCCGATGAGGACCACGATGCGCTCTCCGAAGGCCCCCTCTCTGAAGGCCGGCAAGGGCTATAGGGCAATTGCTTTCACCTATGAGAGGGCATCAAGTGAGGGCTGCAATGCCCTTGCCTATTGCCAGCAACTCTTGCTGTCCTCCATAGTAAAGAAAAAAAAAATCCAATTTAATTATTAAAAATGTTCACGATAGTGTCGATTGCATCACATAGAACGGCCAGCATTTATATTAGTGACTTCCTGTCAAAATTGACCAAATGAATTTAATTGACAAAACGTGAAAATGTTTAGGTTTACAACTGAGTTAATACAAATATAATAAGTTTAGGACTTTTTTAGTAATTATCCCAACATGTACATGTTTTTTTTTTTTTTATATGGCCGAAAGTTGTGTTTATGACTCCATTTATTTCACGAAAAATAATCCCTTTGTTTCTCACAAATGGGTCACGGGGTCCTTATCTCTCAATTGCCAGAAATATATCTTGAAAAACGAAGAACCCATACCAATCCTTTTTAAATTCAGCCAGCATTGCCTTGAATTCGAACGCCCTTCTCAATCTTGATTGACCGCGTATTAATCTTGATCAAACAACTTGGTCAATCCTCATCCCCATAGTTCGCCGACCACCCTCATCCAATCCCGAATTATGACTACACCTTGCACAATCTTTGGAAACATAATCCACTTTGTCCAAATCATATTTAACTCCAACATCCGCGAAGCTAGGACCAAGCCCCGCAATGTTGGAATCAAGACCAACTCCCACCTTCTTGGAATAAAATCTTCAAGTCATATCCAATCCCACTATCTTCGAGTTAAGCTAATTCTCACAATCTTGGAATCGTGTGCAATCCTACTATTTTTTAGCTCCCACTGGTAGTTTTGAAGAAACTAAAGCAATTATAATACGTCTGCCACAAGGTCAGCCTGAGTTGTTCATCGAAGAAATAGAAATGGTCGTTGGCTCCACCACGGGGATACAGTAGGATATATCTCGTTGGTGCCTTTGATTTGCCAATTGAACAAATCATGTCTCGCTTTCTGCTTCTAATCCTCGGCCAAGTTGGTTTCGCAATTCCTGCGTAGCTGTATCTTAATTTATTTATTTTATATGTCTTCTCAATGAATAGTGGACCCTACCCAGAATAAATTGGTCCGTTGATTGGCCAATTGAACAAATAAATTTTTATTTGTTTAGAATAATCAATTTTCAGCTTTTATTTTTTTATAAAAAAATATATCATTTTCTTCTTAGAGGTAGCCAAACAATGATCTTATGTCCATTCTGTTGTAAATTTTGAGAGAACAGAAACAGTAATTTTCTCAAATGATACCAAACGCCAGCTTAGTTTCGGTGGTGCTTTGATTTGGTGTTTAATTAGGTGATTAATTGTCCTAAAATTTCTCTGGTTGTTGGTGGTATCTTTCTCTGACGAGAAAGACAAGGAAACGTGTTGATCATTCACCGATTTTATATGGTTTAAGATGCTACTTTAACATTTGATGATATGTGCAAGTTGCAAACAACGAGTAGTAATTTTTTCCTCTTTTTTTTTTTTTTTCCTTTTTTCCCTTCTTTAAGTATAAGCCCAACCGACCATATAGACACTTTTTTTATTATACACGCTAAAAATATATCTCAAGACTCTCGTTAACTTATGCTAATCAAATATAGGGCCAAGCCTGTCAACGCATAAGTTCAATATCGGACATTGCTAGGAATATCACCCTTTAGAACACTTGAAGGACGAGACTCCTAGCTCCAGCTATGCTACAATATCCATTTTATTATTTCGTACGATGTTTCAATTATGTACCAACACATTCGATTATGTGCACATACGTTTGGCGTTGGAATTAAAATTCTAAACAGGACATGATAAAATATAATAATTTTTTAGGTTTTCTTATATAAGGGTCTTGTTTAATAAGTAATTGGATATAGAAATACAGTTAAAATTATAGAAATAGAGAAAAAGAAAAAAATTCAAAGTCTCAAAAACCTCCTTTGCTAAGAGCTGTTACACCACAGCATAAAGACGGTCAGAGTGCAGATAGATACATGGTGGACCTAATATAGATAATTGAAAGACATCGGAGATTTCACATATCTATCAAACTTGTAAATTATTTCTCTTGATTGTGCATATCATTGATTGATTTTGATTTATGATAGTTGCATGGTCATCTTATAAAATTTATAAATACGTTATACATTATTCTTATATTGGTATCAGAGCTTTTACTGTCTAAGGAAATGCCCATCAAGTTTATTACATGATCTCAAGTGCATGCCAATGCTCATTTTCCACGAATCCATCGCCCTTAAATATTGTTCTGACACTTCCTGTTGTTTTTTTGGAAAACAGACATTACCATAGGACTCTGTTCTCAATCGAGCCAAATCCCGAAATTTTATCTTGATTTACAATTGCACGCGCCCTCACTCAACACCACACGCTGCTGCCCTGCAGATCACACACTTCATGCACCAAAGGCTTCTGCACACATAATGTTGAGGTGAACTACATGTTTACAACACGTCTACGTTGGCTTAGTTGTCCACCTCATTCGCCATGCCAAAGCCACGTCAATGCCACTTCATTAGACATGTCAAGAAATTTTACATTTCTCATTCGGCTGTGCATTATCTCTTTTGGATGTGTATATCTTTAATTGGTTTTGATTGATTGTGATTTATATGTTAATGTCTTATTACCTTATAAGCACACAAGACGTTTTCATTCTTTTTATTAATCGAATCTTCTCAATCAAGTTTCGTATCCTTTTCATTGTCCCACCCGTGTAAGTTAAACCTTTTGTTCGACTTCGTGATTTTCGTTGTTACTCTACATTACTTCTTTCGTTGAGCCTCTTGCATCTAATGAAGCTAGTACTTATCCTAATAAGGACAATTGTGTTGCAAGCTTTAGACTGAACTCATACTTGAGATTTGGTTGATTTACCTCCTAAGAAGTTTGATCCATGTTGTAAATGCATGTAAATCAAAATAAAGACGGATGGTATTACGAAACACTACAAAGCTTGACTAGTAGCAAAAGGCTTTATTAATGAGTATGGAATTGACTAAGATGAGAAATTTACTCCAATTGCATGTCCTAATTAGGTTTGAAGTCTTGTTGTGTAGTTTAAGCGATGGTCCATGGTCCAAGTGAATGTTAAAAGTGATTCCTTAATGGTGATCTTATTGAGGAGGGATAAGTACACTATCAGTACCAAAAGTTGTGTACGGCGCTCATTTTGGTGCCAAAAGTTTCCGTCGGATCACTTAAGTGCCAAATCGGAGAAAAAACGATCACTTTGGTGCCACCAACGAGAGATTCTGGCCAAAATGATTATGTGGCTTTTATATTTTAAAAAAAAAATCGACTGTCCACGATGGATGGCATAAAACGACGCCGTTTTCCTTTCTTCGTAACAAACAATGATGTTTTACTAGTCCACGTGGATCACTTAGAAAACGACCGTCTTTTTGTAAAATAGAGTGGATTCACTACAGTAAAAAATGACGTTGCTGAAGAGGGATTCACTAGGGTTCGTATACGATTCTTGCTCGATGCCGGCCGTAGCTCACTCACCCACCGTTGTTCACTCGCCCGCCGTCGCTTGCCCGCCATCGCTCGGCCACCATTGTAATTGCGCCGTCATTCACGGTCGTTCGCTGTCTGCGTCCCCAACTCTCGCTCACTCAGGTCTATCATGTTCTTTACGTTGGTCAATTTAGTGAAAAATTTAGGGTTACGACAAGCAAGTTAGGGCGTGGAGGGCAAATTGAGGGCTCAGCTCAAGGAAAGTAGTGGGGAAAGTGGTGGGGATCAAATAGAAAAATTGAGGGTTCCGTCATTCGTTTGCTTTCTTTTGTGGGGACCGAATAGGAAAAAAGGGCGCGGAGGGGAAAATGGAGCTCGACTCAAAGGGAAATAGTGGTGGGACCTTACTTTGTTTAATTAATTAGACTACTTCTTTGGGGACCGAATGTGATTGAATTGAAAAATGGGTGGTGGGGACCTCACTTTGTTTATTCAATTCGGTTTCCTTTGTTTCTATAAAAGCACCGAATTGAATGGCTGACCTCACATTTGTTTCTTGACAACAAAACGACAAGGACCTACATGTAAAGTTGCTAATTTTGTCATGTGGTCCCGAAAACTAATGACTTTTTTTATTTTTTCATTGGGTGCAGCATCGACATGGACGAGAATCATGTAGGCGTTATTGTTTGCTATGGTGGAGAGTTTGTTATTAGCGTCGAGGATTGGGAATATAGTGGTGGAAATGAAGATACTATCTATGTCAATGTTCGGAAGCCATCATATATTGATTTTCTAAGAGATGTGGTGTATTTTTTATGATGCAAAGTGCAAAAACTATATTACTGTGTTCCTGGGAAGGAATTGAAGGATGGCCTGAGATTTTTTCAATGACGATAATGGTATTAAGGATATCATTTATCATTATCTTCACGGCGAAGAAGCTAGGGTATATGTTGAGTATTATAGTGAGGATGAGGATGAGGAGACCACCACTGAAAAATGAGAAATGAGCGATCTTATTCAAGCAAGTAATCAGGTCGAGGATGAGTTTAAATTAGATGAAGGGCAAAATGAGAGGGAGGGAAGTCATATTGATAGAGATAAACAAACAGGGAGATATCCTGAAATCTTGGGAGAAGATGTGGGCGATGAAGACTTCGTTAGATTAGAATGAGAAATTGCTTTATCCAGTGAATTGGAAGATGAATATTTGGCTTCAGAAAGTTTTCCAAGTGACGAAGATGATGATGAACTCGCACAGTCAAAACAAAAGTAAAGGGAATTTCTCAAAAAAAAATGTTGCAGCTTCAGCAAAGAGGCCCGAGCCAGTAAATATGGATGAAGCTCCAGCTGAAGGTAATAAAAGTGAAGATGAAGAAAGTTGCGGCGATGAAGTTGTTGGTTCGGAGAATGAGCTTGACAATGATGATAAATAACCTGATCGTGGAAGAAAAAGTAAATACCCTTGCTATGATCCGACTATTGATAAACCTATTTTGTCTGTGGGCATGAGATTTGACGATGCCAAACAATTCAAAAAAAACCTGTTGTGAAGAACTTCATTGCTGAACAGAGGAGCATTCAATTTATTAAAAACACAAAGGAATTTGTGAGAGCTAAGTGCACACAACCCAATTGTCCATGGAAGTTCTATGGCGCGCTAAGTAAGAAGGAGTCATTCCAAATTAGGTCCTTCCAAAAGGAGCATACTTGTCCAATTATATTTAACAATAAAAGGGTAACAAGTGTGTGGTTATCGAAGCATTTTTTCAATACTATCAAAGCAATGCCCGAGATCAAGAGTCCTCAATTTCAGCTATTAGTGAATGAGCAATTAGGGGTTAATGTGTCAAGGAATCAATGCAAGAGAGCTAAGATGAGAGTGATGAAAATATTAATGAGTGGGCATAAGGAAGAATATGCGCAAGTATGGGATTATGCTGCCGAATGTATGTTTCAAAACCCATCTAGTAGGGTATATGTAGAGGTTGTGGAGAGGCCACCCCCTAATCTTTGGACTAGATTTGATAGATTTTATGTCTATTTTTATTATGCAAACAGGGCTTCTTGGGTAGTTGTAGAAGAGTTATAGGATTGGATGGATGCTTTCTAAAGGATTTATGCAATGGGGAGTTGTTGGCTACTGTGGGGAGAGATGCCAATAATCAAATGTTTCTGATAGCTTGGGCGATGGTGAAGATAGAGAACAAGGATATTTGGTCCTGGTTCCTCAAAAAATTTAATGGCTAACCTTGAGATAACCGATGGGGAATAATGGGCATTCATGAGCGATTAACAGAAGGTAATTTCATTATCAATTAATTCATTCCCTTTTAATATTAATCACTTGCATATTTGTCCTGACTTGTATTTATTAGTTTGAATTTTTGTAGGGACTTATTCCTGCATTAACTGAGTTGATGCCCCATGCTGAGCATAGAATGTGCACGAAGCACATATATGTAAACTGGTCAAGGAACTTCAAAGGAGATAGGCTGTAGAAGCAGTTCTGGCAAATAGTGAAGAGTACCAACATGGTTGATTTCAGATTAGCCAAACAAGAATTGTTGCAGCTGACAAATGAAGGTTTTGATGCACTCTTCCAGACAAAAGCTAAGCACTGGTGTCGAGCCTTCTTCAGGGAAGAGTTCAAACGCGATATCATTGATAACAACATCAGTGAAGCTTTCAATGGCAGAATTTTTTATGGTGATGACTATACTGCATAGGCAAAGAGATTGGGCTATGAAATGGACTAGATCCTGGGCTATGCAAATATTGCTGCTAGTAGGTTTTGCCATCTAGTTTGGAATGGAGATAATGGATATGAGATTCTTCATAATCAGGATAAGTATGTTGTCAACCCGGATAGAAGAAAGTGTTTATGTCAAGCCTAGCAACTAAATGGAATTCCATGTGCCCATGCCATTTGTGCTATTCAGATGAAGCAAAAAAACCCAAATGATTACCTAAATGATCAATACAGAAAAAGCTCATACCTTACTTCATACCAATTCATGATGCAACCTATCAGAAGCAGCAAATTTTAGGAGCCAACAAATCATGAAAGCCCTCTACCTTTGCCATTGAAAAAATAAATAGGAATGCCAAAGAGGAGACGAAGAATGCAGCAAGAAGAGGCGTCAAGTTAGAGGATGAGTAGGACTGGGGCAAAGATGAAATACTCCTATTGCCACAAGAAATGGCACAATAAAAAATGTTGTGAGCTGAAAAAGCAACATCAACAGCAAGCTGATTTAGTGCCAGGGACAAGACCTACTGAAGAGCTACTTCTTAGGTCTATTAAAGGGAGGACAGAAAGCCCTACTGTAATGCCGCCTACTGAAGAGCAAACAGAAAGCCATGTTGTAAGATAAGTATCATCTTTGCCTCAGTAACTTTTCAGTTCATATTCGATAGAGTTTGATAGTTGACCAAGTGTACTAGCTTCTCTTATGCTTTTCATTTGTCATGCACTTGTAATTTGAGAAATTTTCTCCTAGTTTCCCACCATAAAAATAAGTAGATGTCTAATTATTCAAATCATTGTAATTTGTCCACTATTGAGCAAACAAGAAAAAAAAAATCCTATAAGTTGTACATCGCTATGTTTGTCTTTTATGGGCTGAAATTTAAATTTGTTATGTTTTTTTCAAGTGAAAAGACACGCAACTGCACAAGTTGCAAAGGTTGCTCCCCCATTTGTTGCTACTGAAAATGATGCACTACAACGAACAAGAGAGGCTCTTGGAACAAAATTAAGGTAATATGGTTATGGAATTTACACAGATGAACATATTGGAATGATTATTTTGAATGTAAGATTTGTAGGTCTCATGTATTTAATTTATTGTGCTTCAATTCATTTGGTTGACAATATCGATATGTTCTTGTAGCCTAGGAGAACTTCGGAAGTACTTCTCTCTCAAGGTGGGCCAACTCAAGAATCAAGGATGCAACCAAAAAAGAGTGCTCCAAAGAAGAAGAACAGTTGGTATAGCTGTAAAACAGCCATCCGAAAAGAACCCAGCACCAGTTCATCTCAACCAACCGATCATGGGAGCAATAATGATGATATGGACCAACACATGACACATGCTAGAACAAAAGTAGCCGTGTCAAGAACAAGGAAAAGGAGGTGACAGAAAGCCCAATCAAAGAACCTGCACATCCAGTTCGAAAGAGTGCTCGGATTATGAATCAATTCAAACCTCCAAGAGGAAAAGGAGATCGGGGTGTTGTTTATATTAACTGATGGGAGGGTGCTAGACATGGTCTCTTTTTATGTGGTGCTGGACATGGTCTCTTTTCATGTTTTCTTTTTTTAGGAGGGTGCTGGATATTATATCATTGATGGTAGTTGCTGTCTACAAATTATCATTGTTTTTTTTTTTTTTAAGAGGGTGTTGAACCTTCAGTGATTGGGGAGTGAAGTTAGATATGTTTTTCTTTTATAAACAATCAATCAATGTCAATGGCAATAGCTATTTTTGTTATTTTCTCTTGTGTTGGTTGTTTCGGCTAGTAATGTTAGCAAGACAGTTATAACAATTATGCTGTATATTTTTTTGTTGATGGTAGTTGCTGCCTGCATATTATTGCTAGTTGAAATTGTGGATGCTAATGAATTTGTGGGGTTCTGGTTGCATATGCTGGTGCAAGAACAAAATGCAATTTTGGGTGCTGATGTATCTTGTCGCATCAACACTATTGTATGGGTTGGTACAAGAAGATACACCAGCAACCCAACTGGTGTAACAAGATACAAGATGCACCACGATTGGTGCAAGTCAAGCGACGTTTGAAACTAACATGTTCTTTTTTAAAAAAACTTGTGCAACACAAATGATCACTTTGTAATCACAACTGGCACTTAAATGATCACTTTTATAAAAACTTGGCACTCAAGTGATCACTATTTGCAACTTATGACACTGAAATGGTCAATCGTGAATTTGTCATCATCCTTTAATTTCGCCATGGTTTGCAGTTGCAGCAAACCAGCAAACCAGTAAACCATTACCAAATAAAAAATGCAGCAAACCATTATATTTTAAGCAAAAACTAACCAAAACAAACATTGACAATACACAACTAAACAATAAAATTTTTAAATGCTCACAACTAATGTATTCCAAAAGCACCTTACATTTCACTATGGTTTGCAATTGTAGCAAACTAGCAAACCAGCAAACAATTACCAAATAAAAAATGCAGCAAACCATTATATTTGAAGCAAAAACTAACCAAAACAAACATTGACAATACACAACTAAATAATAAAACTTTTAAGTTCTCAGAACTAATGTATTCCAACTCCAACCTTTCATTTCTACTATAGATTACAACAAAACCTTTTGCTCTATACAAAAATTGCAAAAAATCAAAAACACATTTTACTTATAAATAATCCAATACAAGTGCATATTCCACGTCTTCGACTATAGTAGACATACAAATTTCTTCTCATTACTCACTTCACATTTGAATAAACTACCCAAGAAAATAATAACACAATCAACGCTCGATAAAAGTTTCTTTTAATTTTCAGCCTTGAAACCTCCCTCTTAAAATGGTCGACTAGAGATTTTAAACCCTTCATTTGAGCTTGCATTGAGTCGACATCCTCCAACTCATCCATTAACTTAGGCGGAGGTTGATTTCAGCCTTCAAGTAATTCCAAGATCACCTCTGTCACTCGATCAGAGAATTTTCTATCAACCCATTTGAAATATTTGCACTTTAAGCCTTCTCTATATCTGCCGCGCCCATGGAATCTTCTCCTGGGATTCAACCAAATCCAAGATGTTCTTCTCAGACTCGGTAACCTACAATAACAATAACACTCACAATCTAATTCATTTTTTTTATAGGAACGTGAGCCGCTGTTGAAGCTTATGCCCTCCATTTGCAAGAGCGAGCTGATAACTTTGGAAGAAAATCAAAGTATGTACTCAAATTGGTCGAATTGGAGATTTAGGGTTTTCAGCTTCCAGTTCTGGTCAAATTTAGGGATTTAGGGTTTCTTATTTGGGGGGAAAAGAAGCTAAATGACGTCATTTTGTTGTTTGCATGCTGATTGTACTCTCCGGCGATCCACGTCAGCTTCAAATATTAATAATAAAAAAACTACCACGTCAGATTTCCAGCTAATCAGATCGACGTTGGCACTAAAATGAGCATTTTTCAAACTTTTTGACACTTAAGTGATCCGACTGAAACTTTTGACATCAAAGTGAGCGCCGTACACAACTTTTGCATTGATAGTGTACTTCTCCCCTTATTGAGGCAGTACGTATTTGAGCTTCATCTTAGATACACTCATTCTTCTAAGTTTGTCATTATATACAAATTACATCGAGCATTATATGGACTAAAACGGGCTCCTTATGTATGGTATTCCAAGTTTAACTCAACCATGGAACATCTTGGCTTTACATCTAGTCCCTACGACCATGCTATCTTTGCTCAACACAGCTCATGGGCTTATTCTACTACTTGTATATGTGGACGGCATGGTTTTATTAATGATGATCACATTGGCAACAACACTCCAATAGTATCTCAATTGATGGTTTGAATGAAGGATCTTGAGCAACTCAATTATTTTCTAAGCTTATTATATATCTCAAGCAATATATGATATTGATCTACTTTCTTGAATAGGACTCACTCATAACAAGATCACTCCAATTGCCATTAAGATGAATACCAAATTTGATGACAAAGATGGAACTCTTCTTACTACACTCTATTGACAACTGGTTGTTAATCTTGCATTTATCACTATTACTTGCCCTAACATGGTCTATATAGTTCACATTGTTAATCAGTTCATGACCTCACCATGTACATTAACATTGCTGCATTTCTTTGGATCCTTCGTTACATTAACGGTACCTTATTTCATGGCCTTCACTTTTCTACTAAGTCCACCTTATAGAGGAGTGCCTATTCTAAAGCTAACTAGGTAGATGACCCTTTAGATCATCACTCCACTACATGCTAATGTTTCTTTCTAGCTAACTGCTAATCCCATAGAGTAGCAAAAAATAGACCATTGTACCTCAAGCTAGTACAAAAGCATCATATTGTGCACTTGTTAATACAACTTTGGAATTACTATGATTGCAACAGTTACTATAAGACATGGGAATCTGTATAATGGTGGGATAGTCAATTACTATGACAAATGAATTGCTATTTGAATAGCATATACTGATGTTTTCAATGAGCACATTAACCACATTGAAATAAACTGTCCTTTCTTCCAATATCATATGCTTTGTGACACTATTTATCTTGTCTCTACTTCATCAATTGATCAAACTATTAATATTTTTACTTAGGCACATCCATCCGGGTTTTTTGTGAATATTTTTTCCTAATTCCGATCAACTTCTTAGATAGTCATCTTGTAAAACATATAGATACGTCATGTACTCTTCATTATGGAATATGAAGAATTTTACATATGATGTCTTCTACAATATGCTTTATCTCGATCCATGAGACCTTAGACCGTCCCTGTGGCATCCAACTCGAAGATCTATGAATCTCAAAGTATGAGCTCCAAGAATCGTGATTAATCAAACAAATATCGGTACATGTTGCTAAGCCAACTATACCCATGTATAGTGATGATTGCCTATGTCCACCTCAACAAGCTACTTTTGATGAGGATTCCATTATTAGTACATGATGCCAACCGTTTGGTTGAAATTTATTAAACGGCTAAAATCCGTTGCATTTCAATTCAAATGTGAAAGTAAATGCCTCCTCAAAACCAGACTCATCTCTAAAAATTGATATTGAATTGCTAGACACAATTGAAAAGTTACTCAAAGAAGAAGATAGATATATTTGATACATGTGAATTCAATTTATGTTCCATCAAGTGAGGTGAGCTCTTACGTGAGTTGTGAATAAAATTTGGATTTTCTCATCGACGGAGCTGACCGAGAAAGCCACGAGCAGGTAAAAGTTGCCGGAGAAACTTTCGTCTGCTTAGTTTTTTTATTTATTATTATTGCCTATGTGGTCGGTAAGTGAAGAAACAAAATGTAAAACAGAGGTGGCAAAGTCAACTTCCTCCTGCAAATCCGTACGTTTAGCTCCCCGACAAAATCAAAGTCAACTCTCTCCTGCAAATCCGTACGTTTAGCTTCCCGACAGAAGCAGAGAGAGAGAGAGAGAACAGAATACAACGTAAGCCACTACGCAACATGTTATGCAATTATTATACGAACGTAATAGATATACTAAACTGCAAATGGAAAACTAAAAATTTTATTCCAAAGATTAAATGTGGTCGGGTAATTTCTTAATATAAACAAATCTAAGTTGAAAAGGTCCAACGTAATTTTTATATTATTCGTCAATTCCTACTACCCAGCCTTCTCATCAGCCAAGTAATCTTAATTTATTAATAAGATTACATTCTTTATTTTAATGTGCTGGTATCCGTACGTCTCACTTCCAATTAGAAAGATATTTTTTCTTCCCTCTTCCTAGGACAATACCCCCGAATTTACATTCCAAAGTTTAGATATGATAATTTAAGGGTTTTACTTGGTTATCACTCTCTAAAACAATTTAATTGATAAAACCATTGATTAATCCGAATTAGCTGGAGTTGACAACATTGTACCCGTCTCGTCACCAACCTGCTCCGCACATGGTTTGAATCCGTCGAAGGTGCGACGATGTTTCTTGCTCAACAGCAGCCAATATAATTAGTTCCCCACGACATAGCCAGATTGTATTCTTCACACTTATAAAAGACAGCTTCTCGGCTTTTCCTCACCAAAACTCCCTCCTACGATCCAAACCTCAGTGCACGCTTATAAAGCTCAAGCGTCACCGTTCTCTCTTCCCTTTAATTTGTAACCCAACCCCTTTGCTCTCTCATTGAATCATCCGTTGCATTGCAGCGAAGATCGACATGAAGAACCAAAGCAAACCCATCCTCTTCTCTGCCTTTTCCCTCTTCCTTCTTCTTGCACTGGGGAGCGCAGCAGCATCATCCATACCTGTAGAAGCTGGTAATGCCCCACCGTCTCATTTCATATCATTTTTTTCCCTACAAAGCAAAAGAAAACAAAAGAAAAAAAAAAATGAAAGTAAACGTAGACTGTATTAGATACATGACCTGGTTAATGTTGTGAAATCTATACCGCTTGCGTAAAACTTTGTTTTTGCTATATTTCCTCGACTTTTGGCAGCAGGAAGCCGGGCTTCTTATATCGGGAGGTAGAAATACGGATATTACCTACGTGTATATTGATTAGTAAAACTTGCATGTGGGTGATGTCCAACCTACCGATCAGAGGCCTGAAGAACACGTCTTGTTTTATAGTACCAAATGAAAGCTGCGATTGTAATATTTTGTGTGACGATGTGTGTAAACTGTGAAGAGGATGAGCGAGAGTTCGATTACATACCCGGGAGCGAGAAGGGGCCTATGCACTGGGGGGAGCTAAAGAAAGATTGGGAAGCGTGCAAGAAAGGTGAAATGCAGTCGCCGATCGACCTGTCGAGCCAGAGAGTGCAGGTGATGCCCAAGCTGGGGGAGATAGAGAGGAGCCACAAGCCCAGCAATGCGACCCTCAAGAACAGAGGCCACGACATTTCTGTAAGTTTTATTTTGCATCTAATTCATACTACTCCAATGTCCACAGGGAAAAATACATGAAACATGATTTATAAGGAAAACTGAGATCATGCATGTGGCTAATGTCCTCTCTCTCTCTCTCTCTCTTTATAAGGAAAACTGAGATCATGTATGTGGCTAATGTCCTCTCTCTCTCTCTCTCTCTCTCTCTCTCTGTTTACATTGGTGCCCATGTCTATACATATGGGAGATTTTTTTGGTTCAAATCATGTTTGGCTTGGTTTTAACCAAAACAAATTAGCCCTTTTTTTTATATATATTTTACACCCAGAGCAAATATATCGAATTCAATTAAAGACCAAAGTCTGATTTCAATTTTAAATGTTAAAATAAATTTATGTCTAATTCCATCGAATTAGAATTTGCTTTAAGTAGTGTGTGGCTCTTGCGAATTTCATATTGGTATTTGAAATCAAAAGAACAATTTCGTCGCCACATTTATTAGGTGAAGAAACTTTGCTAATTGTCCATAAACTTTATTATATTTCACTATATGTTATTCTAACACATGACATCACTTTGAACACCTAACATCGCTTAAATCATGATGTAGGTCTATTTTAAATAACACTGTAGAACTTAGCAATTTTTAACGTCGGGTTGTACCTTTTGGAGTGCCTTTCAATGGCTTTAAGCCATCCAATGAGGCAGATCTAAGTTCCATGCTAAAAACCAAAAAGCCAATATTTTAATTACAAAGACATTTGATGACCTTAAAAGCAATTGTTTATGTCTTTTGGTCTTCAGATGTTTGATACAAAAAAAGGTTAGACAGCTAATTACGTGTTGTATATGGGATCGAGTGCAGCTTCAATGGGACACGGGCAACGCTGGATCAATTAAGATAAACGGCACAAAATACTTTCTCCAACAATGTCACTGGCATTCACCTTCCGAGCATACGATTAACGGCAGAAGGTCTCTCTTTCTCTTTCAGATTACAAAAACATGCAATCATTACTGAATTAGTATGATAGTTGCAATAAAATGAATCTGGACCATAAAAATTAATGAGCCTCGTATAGAACTCTATGCAAATCTCACCAGATTCAAACGGTTTAAGTTCGCTTTAATACATCTACTGGAGTCATTGCATATCTCCATCGAGCATCATCTATATTTGCGTCAAGTGGATAACATTAACAGTTGCTTTGGGCACACGTGGTACGTACTTAGGTATGCATTGGAGCTGCACATGGTTCATGTAAGCACAGACCCGAATGTTAAGAATAATATTGCTGTCGTTGGACTCCTCTACAAGACTGGCGTACCAGATGCTTTCCTTTCCAAGGTAACTTCTTCATGTGCATATCGTGTGTTGTCGCCTCTTTGTGCCCTAATATATTTATGCTCTTCATTGTTTCGTTTCATCTCTGAAATCTCATAAAATTAGAAAACATTGATTATATTGTTCATGCTAATTAGGATTTAAGCATATTTTTTGAACTTGTTGTACAATAAATATTGAATTTTCCAAGCGCTGACCATGTAGGTCATAAGAAAATTCAATCCCTCGAGTAATTGTGAACTTTTAATTAATCCTTTAATCACTATAAAGATTCAAAAACTCATCATGAAGACCATGTTCCCCTTTTACGGTCATGGCAAAGGAACCATGTTCTCACAAATATGTCTGGATCATAAGTTGCTGCTTTAATTAATTTGCGGTTAATTTCACAGAGAAATGCTAAATTTATTAGAATTAGTTCACAAAATCTATTCACAAAAGTGGCGTGTAGTTCTAGGTAATCAAATCACTTAATGGCATTATATGTTTTCTTGCACTTAGCACATTTCCTATTGCCTTGTGCAAAATCATATGCTTCCAATTGTGAGTGGTGTATGGTGAATTAATGTTTCAGTTAATGGGGAGTGTATGGTCTATGATTGACAAAGAAGTTGAGAGAAAGATGGGCACCATTGATCCAAGAGAGATCAAGATGGGTGGCAAGAACTACTTGAGATATATGGGCTCTCTCACTGTCCCTCCTTGCACAGAAGGTGTCATATGGACTATCAACAAAAAGGTAACACGGGCCCACCAACGCACTTTCATACCTAGTTAAGTGTTTCTTACCTGATCTAGTGTTTAACCCTTGCATTCGATAATCCAACAGATGGGCACTGTATCAAAGGACCAAATCAAGTTGCTCAAAGAGGCTGTTCATGATGTAAGCACGCTTATTTCTTGGTTACATCAATCTAATGATCGATGATGCTCACTTAATTCTAACTTGTGATTTTCATATACATCGCAAGTGATGCACCAGGCGAGCAATTAATTTTCATAAATTATATAGAAGTAATCAATAAAAAAGGAGCAATTCTCTCACAGTTAGTCTAGTTAGGTTAGAGATGGCAATGATCCTGGTTTGGTTAAGCAATGGAAATAATGAAAATAATATGACTGGAAGAGTTGTTTCGTCCTCCAGCCATGTCTAATAGGTATGGACGTCACCCTTATTTAATCCTTTAATTAATTTTATACGTGGATGATGTTATAAGTTGCAACTCACTAATGCTTTTTGGAGAATAATATTGTTTTTGGGAAAAATGTATCGACGTCTCATGAATAATTCAAATTGCAGTATGCAGAGAAGAATGCAAGGCCTGTGCAGCAACTGTATAGAAGAGAGATCCACCTCTACCGACCAAATGAAGCGGCAACACCAAATTAACCTTTTTAGATCAGTGATTTATTATCGGGATCCTTGTAAACTAGAAGATAAGAAAAGTTAGATGTTATTTAGCGGCATTAGGGTTGCTAAATCTACTTTTAGAGATATTTAGAATATTTGGGATATTCTGGACATCTTTTGATTGATTATAATTAATTTGTAATATTCTTTTACTTTAAATAGTTGTTCTATATAACTTATAAGTTAACTCAGGTACTCCTCAATATTACACAGAGAAATATATAAAAAATTTCTCAAATCTTTTTTACGCATCATTCTCAACTTTGTATCAACATTATCGTATGTGAAGAAGCATCATTGATATATTTTCAATAACACCAACCGCATAGGTTGTGTTTCTCTACGTTAATCGTTAGGGCGCCAGCCACATAGGTTACATTGCTCCACCATACTCGTCATGATACCAGTTGCATAGACCGCATCACTCCCATTTCTCCTCCAAATCCGCAGCTTTAGTTGTTGTTTGAGATTTTTCCACTGCTCGTTTAGGGAAAAAAAAGTCTACCACCGGACTCGCCGTCCTTAGATTATAAGATCCTAAAATTTCGTAGTGAACGGGCACTGAAAGCTGTCCCACGTGCCGCCCCGTTTTGGACCCATGGGAGTTCGTCGCCTATAAGTGCTTTTTCGCTACCTTTAGCTGTTTATTTTGAATTCAAGATACCACCACCAGGTTCCCCATCTTGTGACACGAGTCCAACCAACCTAAGGGTATTTCGACGTGCTGAATCCAGTCGCTGCTTTTAAACTAGTAAGTGCACTTAATGGATGAAACGGATGTTTCTATACCTAATTAAACCATTTTGAATGGATCAAATTATATTTTATGGGCTTAAGAAGTTAAAGTGTACTTTTTTTGTTCAAATGATTTCATCTCAACATGGCCACATATGTTTGTATGTACAAACTCCAAAGGTTGTTTTACTCTTCTGGCTTTTTTAATTGAAAAGGATTCTTAACATTTTTTTTTCCGACAAGACATCTTTTGCACGAGCGATATTGACATCTAAATTTTGGCGACCCTAAATAAATCAAATAAAAATTGCATATAATTTGTGGCTATCAAAGCAAATAAAAGGAAAAATAAGGGAGGATCAATTTGATTGATTATGCATGGAAGGTGGGAATTCTGACTAGCTATTCTTGCTTTGACAAATATTCAATCTTGGTAAATGTGGAGCTGAATTTCCAGCCAAGGATCAAGAAACCAAGTGAATAGAAAGTTAAAATAGAAATCATACCCAAAATCCATGAGAATAATGGACAGATTGATAACTCGAAGAGAAATAATCAAGGAGTTATACTCATCAGGTGACCTGTTCGCAAAAATCAATAATGAACTTGGATGCATTTCTAGTAATATGAGTGAGAAGAATCAAAGTGCTAATTCGCGGTGGTAAATCGGGGCTAAAATTCGACAATCCCCACGATCAAGGAAGCGTAAAAAATGGGAGGAGGGTGAGAGAATTCGTGAAGAAAAAAGAGACAAGCTCCCTTCCTCCATTTTCAGTCAAAAAGCAATCTTTCTTTTCTCCAGAAAAAGGAAGAAGTCAGCAGCAACAGAAAAGAAAAAAAAAAAGCGTGAAGCGCCACAATTCGTAAAAAAAAAAAAAAAAAAAAAAAAAAAAAAAAAAAAGAGGGAAGAAGAAGTCAACAAGAAAGGGGTTGTTTTCAGAGAAAATATTGGCTGCAGCTCGACTCCAGCGTGTCTTCCTCCGAGTCCATTCACCGGGCGACACGTGTCGCCCGGCAGCCTACGCTGGAGTCCGAGCGCATTCCTTTTATTTTCGGTAAAATAATCTTCTTTCTCTCTCCTCTAGCGTCTGTACGCTAGCCCTGCGCTCTCTCTCACCTCTGCAGAGTTTGCACGCATTTATTGTATTCTCTTTCCTCTTCCCTCGTTCTTTCCTCCCGAGTAGAAGAAAAGCCATTCCAAGCGAGCAAAGCTTTCAAATTTTGAATCTCTGGTTTCGCTCTCATTTGCGTTCCCTCCTGTTCGCTCTCTCCCGTGGTCGCTCGCTTTCTGCTCCGGCACTCGCTTGGGTGTCACCTTTTCGTTCTTTGCTCCGGCGCTCGCTCAGTGCCCGACCATGCACGTCCGGTTCCGCTCGTTCTCCTCCGCCAGTTCTTCCAACTCCTTCATTGCCTCGACAATCGAGTGCTCGGCTGCGAGCTCCTTCACTAGCTTCAAGACGCAACCCTCTCGAAGGACGACTTCAGGGTCGGGATCCGGTCGACGCCATTCTTCACGTTGCTGACGCACCACGCCTGGATGAGCCGGAGGAGCGTGTGGTTCGAGGTGAGGCCGGAAGCCCTCGGCAGCGGCTGGTTAGGCAAGTGGCGGCCACGCCGTTGCTGGAGGACTTGGACAGCCACTTCTCAGTGCTCTCGCGCTCGTAGGTTATGCCCGTCACGGTCAACACGGGGGCCCTCATGATTTGCAGGGATATTGGACAAAGGAAGTACCGAGGGATCTCGACGTCGCGGCCCTCCATGAATCGATGTGGCGACTCTCGGATTGAAGAGGGGGAGAGTGAGAAGATGAACAAGATGAATGAAGACTGAAGAATTATTATTAAACTTTCTTCACTCTCTGTATCTTCACACAATCTGCTGTACATCACAGAGCAAGCTCTGTTTTTCACTTTCTCGTGAACTCAGCGAAGCTCCTCAAAGGCACACTCAAGAAGAAGCAGAAAAGTAACCCTAAAAGAAAAAGCAAGTAAACTATTTCTAATCTGTTTTAACTGAAAAACAAAATTGCAGCACACGTGTAAAATGAGGTCAAATAGTCTCCCCGTCTTGGGTGCTCGACGTGGCTTTCCCAGTCAAATAGTCTCCCTTGACTTGTGTGCGTTGGCTGAGTTGTTCTTCTTTCCTTAACATCCCCCCTCAAATTGGGAAGGGTTAAGAATCCCATACCCAATTTGGTTCTAATAGTATAGTGAGCGAAACGTGATAAGGACTTAGTAAAGATGTCGCAAGCTGAAGATGACTTGGAATATATCGAACATTTATAGAACTGAGGATACTTTTTCACGAACAAAGTGAAAATCAACTTCGATATGCTTAGTGCGAGCATGTAGGATGGGATTAGCTGTAAGAGAAATAGCTGATTTGTTATCACGAACAAGAGTGTGGGTGATATGAGATGTATACCAATATCTCGTAGGACAAAGCTAATCCAAGTAAGTTCAGCAGTAGTTGATGCAAGTGCTCGATATTCAGCTTCTGTGGAAGAGCGTGATACGGTAGGTTGTTTCTTGGCTGACCAAGAAAGAAGATTAGAGCCAAGATAAGTGCAAAAACCAGTAGTAGAACGTCTCGTGTCACCACATCCAGCCCAATCAGCATCTGAGTATCCATAGAGGGCTGTAGAACTGTTAGAATGAAGGAAGATCCCTAGATGTGCTGTTCCTTTAACATACCGAAGGACTCTTTTCAATTTATGAAAGTCTGCAATTGTTGGATGCTGCATTTTCTGGCATAGCAGATTCGTTGCATAGGCAAGATCAGGTCGGGTGAGCGTCAAATATTGAAGACCGCCTACTATACTTCTATACTCAAGTGGATCAGCAAGCAAAGTATCATCATTTGTCATAGCAATTGATCTAAGTGGGAAAGGAGTTGAGACAGGTTTGCATTCTGTCATGTGAGCTTTGTTAAGTAGATCAATGGCATACTTAGTCTGACAAAGAAATAGATCTTGAGAAGTAAGTTTGGCTTCAATTCCTAAAAAATAATGAAGATACCCGAGATCTTTCATGTGGAATTGAAGGCTCAGTTTCTTGATCAATGTAGCTAGAAGCTGAGCTGAACTGCCGGTCAAAAGTATGTCATCTACATAGAGTAATAACAGTATTGTATCTGAACCAGTATGAAGAACAAAGAGAGATGGGTCACCAGATTTACTGCGAAGAAGCCATTTTCAAGAAGAAAATTACTAAATTTATCAAACCAGGCACGTGGTGCTTGACGAAGACCATATAAAGACCTCTTGAGAAGACAAACACACCGAGACTTTTGAGGATGTATAAATCCAGTGTGGCTGCTCCATATACACTGTCTCATTTAAGACTCCATGGAGGAAAGCGTTTTTAACATCAAGTTGATGTATTGGCCAATTTTTCATCATAGCCACGTAAAGTACTATACGAATGGTAGCATGTTTAACAACGGGACTGAATGTTTCAAAAAGTCAACTCCCTCTTCTTGATGAAACCCTTTGGCAACTAACCGAGCTTTTAATCTGTCAAGACTACCATCAGGTGCTAATTTGGTTTTAAACACCCATTTACAGCCTATAACATTCATCCGGTTAGTTAAGGGAACTAGTATCCAAGTCTGATTTTCATACAAAGCAGTCATTTCTTCTTGCATTGCTTTGTACCACCCTTCATCAGCTAAGGCTGATTTAACTGATCGTGGTTCCATAGGCACTTTATATTCAGCCAAACATGCATATTTAGGATTTGGTTTTGTAATACCATATTTCAGTCGAGTATGCATATGATGAACAGCAGCAGTACCTTGAGGATTAGATATAGAATTGTGTTGGCCTTGATCAATGACAATGTCAGTTGGTGTGACACTTGTGGAAGTAAGACCTGGTTGTTCTTCAGCAACTGAATCAGATTGCATCTGTGTGAAAGATGAAATTTGTGGCATACCTACAATGTATGATGTATTAGTGTGATCATCTTCCAAAGTAGGACTATACTGGAAATTTGCTATATGGTCAGTAAAACCATTGTTTACTGGTGTTGCACTTGGAGAATCAAGAAGTTTAACTTCTTCTGCCCATTGTTTGTACAGAGTAGTATACTGTTCATAGTCAGTTGTCAATTTCTTTGTGAATGGAAAGAAATTCTCATCAAACACAACATGTCTACTGATATATATACGCCCATCAGTAGGTACAAGACAGCGATACCCTTTATGGCGTTCACTATATCCCAGAAGACACAAGTAAGAGATCTAGGATGGAATTTATGTTGCGTATATGGTCTAAGACAAGGATAACATGCACATCCAAAGACCCTTAGATGTTCGTAGCTTGGCTGATGATGATGAATTTTGCTGTAAGGTGAGTCCAGTTGTAACTTTGGTGTAGGAAGAATATTCACAATATAGTTAGCTGTCATGAAGGCATCTACCCAAAATTTCAATGGAAATCTAGAGTGATACAACATAGCTAAACCCAGTTCAACTATATGACGATGTTTCCTTTCTGAGATTCCATTCTGTTCAGGTGTATGTGGGCAAGACATGAACTGTTTGATGCCACAATTCCTTAAATGATTCTGGAATCTGTTGCTTATGAACTCTCCTCCTCCATCACAATGAAAAATTTTGATTCTATGATTGAATTGCCTCTCAACTAGTTTCTGAAACTCAACAAAGATATCATAGAATTCTGACTTCAGCTTCATTGGATACAGCCAGCTATAGCGGGAAAAATTGTCTACAAAGATGACATAGTACTTAAATTTATGAAAAGAACTAACTGGTGAGGGACCCCAAATGTCACAGTGTATCTTTTCTAAAGGAACATTGGATGTAGTGTCTGATAAAGGAAAAGGTAAAGCTGTACTCTTTGCTATTTGACAGCTTCTATATATAGTCTGTCTTTGTTGCATTACAAGAAATCAACTTCGATTCTCAGATGCTTTACTATTTTCGAGTTTGTGTGAGCCAATCTCTGGTGCCACACATCTTCTGCTACAGCTCTGTGTCTTTGAGTGAAGAATGCTTCTGTAGTTTGTGAGTACACTCGGTAAAGTCCTCTAATTTTCCTTCCGAGCTTCATTGTTGTATTGGTGTGATTATCCTTTACATAGACACCAGTTTTATCAAAGACAAATGAACAAGGATAGTCATCCGTTAGTTTAGAAACTGAGAGAAGATTCTTCTTTATTTCTGGAACAATCAGTACATCATTAAGAGGTAATGAGTTGTCCTCAGTATTTATCAAAGTATCACCAACGTAAGTAATAGGCGGACATGACCCATTTCCTATCATGACAAAAAACGATCGGTTCCACTATACTTAGAGAGTGTATGAAGAATACCAGGATTTGCACTGATGTGAGCTGTAGCACCGGTATCTGGATACCACTCATTTCCTTTTGGATCCTCGAGATGCATCGCTGCCAATGCTGTTGGAATATCTTTAGCTTGATATGAGTTATCAAATCGATACCAGCAGCGAAGTGCATCATGTCCTGGACGTTTACAAATTTGGCACTCCAGTCGACCACTCCCTGTTATTTTCTCATCCTGCAGATGTTTATTGAAGGTTAGAGTCGAAGATGGATAAGTTTTGATGTCCTGATACCTTTGTGAGTAACTTGCATATGGTCGAAACCCCGACTAGATCCAGGGGAAGTCATTTTCTGTCTAAACCGCCGATCCCCTTGATCCCGAATCAAGGTGTTTGTTCTCAGTAGTTCGACTTCTTTCGAATATCCATAACCACGACCTCTACCATTAGTAGCACGTCCTCGACCATAGTTACGTCCCCCTCTGTAATTGCTTCTTTGTACTGCAAAATCAGAGTTCTGAGAGATATATTCTCTATCAGTGTTTCCTTTCTGCTGTATTTCAGATTGTCTTTGTCCAAAATAAGCTAGATTGGGGTTATACTGGTTCCTGGAATAGTTCTGCAGTCTTGTTTCAAATCTTTCTAATTGTGCTATTACCTCATCATATTCTGGTTGAGGTTTCAAGCAGTATATAGTAGTTCGAAAATTTTCATACTCAGAACCCAGTCCTTCCAAAACACCAAACATTTTAGTTATCTCATCTACAGGCTTTCCTATAGCATTTAGCTTATCACAGATGGATTTGTATTCTCTAAGATAAACAGAAAGAACTCGATCTCGTTTCTGGCAAGCTTGTAATTTTCCTCTCAGTTCAAACTCTCTAGCAACTGACTTCTGTGTAAAACGATTAAGAAGAGTCTGCCATACCTCATAGGATGTTTCTAAGCCAATAATCAAGCTCAGAATGTTTTCAGATACAGCTCCACTAATCCATGATGATACAAGCTGATCAGTTTTTGTCCAATCTGTAATCTGGATTTATAGCTTCGGTTTCACACCCCGCAACTTCAATTTGTAACATTCGAGGAGGTGATGAAATTTCACCATTAATGAAGCCAAAAAGTTCTTGGCTTCAAGAAATCTGTGAAACCGTGCTTGCCATAACAGAAAATTATCTTCAAAGCAAGCTTGATTGTGACAAAATTGGAAATATTGACATGTATTGGGAAAGGGTACTTCGTGTTCTCGCTGCCATCTTCGTGTTCTCACAGCTTTGAAGAAGACGATGATAATGGTGATGTTAAAAACACTTTGAAATCTCCAAATCAACAAACGAGAATGATCAATAGCTACTTTGATAAGCTTCTTTGAGCAAACAAGACGAAATCCAGCACTTTGCTAATTTCGAATCAACCGACAAACGAAAAACCAAGATACTGCGAAGCTGGTGGTGCTGGGAAATGGCTTCGGTTGAATCTCAGATCTCTACCCTCGAAGCCGAGTTGAGACCTTCAAAAAACTCGCCTCACTCGTCCGCTTCCTCCAACAGCAACCAGAACGCCATAGAGCACCATCGCCATAGAGCACCGCCTTAACCAGGCTCGCCTCGTTCTGGAGTACCAGCAGCTACGCGACCACTACGATCTCTGCCGCGCTCACCTCAACGACCTCACGGAGGAGATCGACTCGCTGCGCCGCGAGAATCCTTGATTTCTGAGAGTGGGGGCTTCGAATTTGCGCGGCTCCGCTTGGCGAACTCCGAGCTCGTGAAGAGCGATCGAGAAGAAGAGAGATCCGCTCCAAACCGAGAGAGATCCACCGAGAAACCCTCAGAACCACCAGAACAGAGAGCGATTGAGAGCCCCCTCGCGATCCCTGACCATCAGTCTTTGATTTCCAAGGGTGATCCGCCAAACCAGATTCGCCACCGTCGTCGCTTAGATCCGGTACTCGAAAACCAGATCCACCATATCCAGCAAGCAAAGAACCGCTTCTACAAAGCACCTTCGATTTGATTTCACAAGATGATCGACCAAGCTCTGATACCATGAGAAGATGAACAAGATGAATGAAGACTGAAGAATTATTATTAAACTTTCTTCACTCTCTGTATCTTCACACAATCTGATGTACATCACAGAGCAAGCTCTGTTTTTCACTTTCTCGTGAACTCAGCGAAGCTCCTCAAAGGCACACTCAAGAAGAAGCAGAAAAGTAACCCTAAAAGAAAAAGCAAGTAAACTATTTCTAATATGTTTTAACTGAAAAACAAAATTGCAGCACACGTGTAAAATGAGGTCAAATAGTCTCCCCTGTCTTGGGTGCTCTGACGTGGCTTTCCCAGTCAAATAGTCTCCCTTGACTTGTGTGCGTTGGCTGAGTTGTTCTTCTTTCCTTAACAGAGAGAATGTCTTGAAGTTGAAGTCGTTATGTATATTTTCTAAAGATACAGAATGACTAGTGCCAATGGCCAATCTCCCTCGCACACGACCTCGGCCTAGCTGCCGATCCGTCACTGCATTAGGAACCGTGACGCCTCCTCTTGCTGACCGAGGAGTCCTAGACAATGAGCTCAAACTTGTGGCTGACGATTGGCACTCCTGCTCTTCGTCCCTGCTCTAACCAAGACCCCTCTGCTCTAGCTAGCTAAGTAACCAAGAGGACTTGCTGCCTAGACGATAACAGCCAGCGATCCCGAGAAGTTTCCAGTCAATTGTAGGGGATTTCTTGCAAGGTCCCGGCGAGCCCGGCCTGTCTAATGACTAGCACAGCATCCCAGCGGCTTGGCGTGCTCAATCAATTTGAATGGCTCTCAGAGGTTCTCCTTCAAACGCGACGGCAATGCCTACACAGCAACAAATTTCCAGTAGCGGTCCTAACTGAACCCGACCCCGGGCCACTACGTGGCCACCGTCCAAGCGTTACCACTGTGATCGAGAGTAGTCACTCACCAAGTCCTTGGCTGCGTCTCAAGGTGGTCTTGCCGAACCATCAAAGCCGCGACAAGCTTGACCGAGTGCTACTGTTGCATTCCTACTACCCGAGCCAACCCCAACGCAAATCATCATTTGCAGATCTTAGGCATCGGTCCTGTTTAGAAAATATAAATCCATTCAAAGTCATTTTCTTAAATCACGTTTTGTTATTATGGCTTAAATTGAAAATATTGGGTGTCGATATTGATTTTATGAATATTTTAGGTATTATCTAATAGGATGTGATTGCCCAAAAATTACTATAATTACTAATTTGATTCGTAAGACTTCATATCATTTTTTTAATTATATTGATTTTTTTTTGGCATTTTGATAATATTTTAACTCTTAAATCATTATAATTATTAATTTGATTCGTAAGACTTCGGATCAAATTTTTAATTATTTTGAACTTTCTTACATGTTGTGATGTTTATGGTTAAAATAATCGTTAATTTAATCCGTAAGACAACGGATTATTTTTTCAATTATTTTAATCCTTCATTTAATGAATATCCAGAGTGGCTTGTTTATAATGCCTATATGATAAATGCCTTTTTTGGAAAACACTAAAAAAAAAAAAAAAAAAAATCAAATCTTCCATCGGAGTATGATGGTTTCATAAGTTAGGATTGCATTTTTAGATTGCAGACTTTATTATCTAGCTTGAATATGATTGCACGTTTAGATAATTTTGGAATAGATTAGGATAGGATCTAATTAATTTGTTTAATATAAATAGGGTCTTAGATAATGTTTGCATATTTTAATAATCTCTTTTAAAAAAAAAATAGTTTTCTAAGATATTATAAGGTTTAAGTCAAATTAACCCCTAAAACATATTAGAAAATTATTCATTTTAGACAATTTAATTAGTTTTTTTATTACAAATTTTAATTTAAAAAATACAAAAACATATTAGGTGCATGTCAACTAGTTTGCATGTAGGTTCATTTAATTAGAATTTGTTTGTTAGTAAAATTATGTTATGTAGATAAAGTGCATGTTATATGGTAAAATTCCGATTTCAAAATAAAAGAAAACCCAAAAAAATAGTTGCTTGCTTTGTGTGTTTAATTCTTTTGATGCAATTTATTTGATTCATTGAGTGTTTAATAATGGAGCATTCGTGTGATCACCTTATTGCATGATAGTAATTTAGGCTAAAATTAAATCAAACTACCTGCAAAGATATTTTTTTAAAATAAAAAGAATTATACCGATAGGGCATTAGAGAAGTCTAATGTAATCAAGTCCCCATACCCAAAATCTCTGGTTCATAGGAGTAAAATAATTCTCCAATTATTTTACTTAGGTATCTAATCGACTTACCGTAAACTGATTAGTGATGACTCCTAACTAATAATCTTTTGCATGCAAAATGTTTGAACCTAAGTTGCGAATTGGTATGAGCTTGGGAGAGCCCGAGCTAAGTTTAGATTTAGTAATCCATCAGCCGAACCTTAGGCGGTCCAACCCACTTCAGGGAGGTCGCGACAGCTTAGCGACAACACTCAGGACCTAACCTCAGGTGTATCACTTAGGGTTTAGCTAATGGACTACTAAGTCTAAATTTAGCTCGGGCTCTCCTAAGCCCATATAAATTCACGACTTAGGTTCAAGTTTTTTTTTTTTAAATGAATTTTATCTATGAGTCACCACTAATCAGTTTTTTGTAGGTCGATTAGACACCTAAGTAAAATAACAAGAGAATTATTTTACTCCTATGAACCAGAGACTTTGGGTACGAGGACTTGGTTACACAAGACTTCTCTAATGCCCTTTTAGTACCACTCTTTTTATTATCAAGAATATCTTTTCAAGCATGTCGAGACCCAATTTTTCGGGTTCACCACCTAAAACTAGGTTAATGGACTACTAAATCTTTAAGCTTAGTTCGGGCACTCCCAAGCCCATACCAATTCGCAACTTAGGGTTTTAACATGCAAAATATTATTATCTAGGAGTCGCCACTAATCGGTTTAGGATAGGTCAATTAGACACCTAAGTAAAATAATGGGATTATTATTTTACTCCTACGAACCAGAGATTTTGGGTACGGAGACTTGGTTACACTAGACTATCCTAGTGCCCTTTCGGTACCATTTCTTTTTTAATTTTCATAAAAATGTTTGGCAGGCAGTTTGATTTTATTTTATTTCACTTTCCTAACGTATGAGGTGATCATACAGGTGCGTAAACCACCAATTTAACATTCAAGAAAGTAAATAAAATATTGCAGGACTTACCTCAAAGCAACGAAAGCATCTGCGATGTTAGATCAGAACTCACATCAACAATCCTAAATATAATTTCTAATTAACACGCAATTTCAATTTTTTTTCTTTTACTTATTTAATGAAAATCATGACTTATGCAATGCATGTAATTATTCTAACATGAAATGATATGATAACATGACCAAAATTGTATGACGTAAATAAGCATGCAATATATCCTAAAGCATGAAACGAATTCATTTTAATTCTTTTATATTTTTCATGAAATTTGAAATTAAAGAAATGCAACAATTAAATATGCAATCTAAATTAATCAAATGACCTAATTATAATGACATGCAATGCAATGCAATGATGTACAAAATTATCTCAACTAAAATGACCTGCAACATGCAATTTAATATGCGAGCTATATGTCACGCGACATTTATTAAGTGACTTAGTCTAATGACATGAAAGTTCTAATTAAATGAATTTAATAAAAACTAAATGACATGCATTTGATATTTCTATTTTTAAAAATGCAATCTATCATAAAAATTGAAATTAACTTATGTAGAGACAAATTTTGTATTTTCTTTCATGAAATTCGAATGCAAAAATGATCTCGCTAGATTAAAATTCTATCTAATTTTAACTAAGGATTAAGTCATATAAAATCCTAATTTAAACTAAAACATGCAATCTATCTAATATGCAATGACGTGCGGAGCATGCCCTAATTCCACATGACATATTAGGAGTGTGCAACCGGACCGGGTCAACCCGGTTCCCAGATCGGCCCACCCGGAAAACAGGGTCGGGAACCGGTTCCGGTTGAAACCGGTCCGGGAACCGGTTCCAACAACTCAGACCCTGTTTGAACCGGTCCGGGAACCGGTTCCGAGGGATTACCCACCCGGGAACCGGTTCACCCGGACCGGTTTGGGAACCGGTTGGAGAACCGGTTCAGCCACCCCCAAAAACACAAAACGCATAACCTAATTTCTATCTTTACCTCTCTCTCTCTCTCTCACGAGTCTCACCCCCTTCGTGAAGCTGCTGCTTCTTCTCCGCCTGAGCCCCGCGCTCGCCCCCGCAGCGGCGTCACACCGTAAGCCGAGCCCCCAGCGCCCCCGCAGCAACTCCAGCGTCACCCGCCCGCCTTCTGTCCTCACCCACGAAATCTGCTTCTGTCCTCAGCGTCGCCCGCTCGCCTGCCTTCTGTCCGCGACCTGCAGCCGAGACTCCTTGCCGACGCCTGCACCCGCAGTCGCACCTCTGCTCGCCCGTGCCTCCCTCTGCCCGAGCGCTGATCCCGGTTTCTCCGCCTGAGCCCCGTCCTTCGTGAAGCTGGGCGTCACCGCCAGAAGCCGAGCCCCTGCTTCTGCCCTGCAGCAACTCCAGCGTCGCCCGCCCGGGTCCCTGAAGACGAGCAACACCCCGATCAGCACCCTCGCCACAAACAGCGCCAGGAAGTACAATTTCACCGTGAAGACCACCGGCGACTCCATCGCGCTTGACATTGTGTAAGGTGGGTTCTCGTAACCTTCTAAAGAAAACCCTATATTGGAAAAGACCAAATAATTTGTTCTTGCAAACTCATTGCGATATCTTGCTTAGAATTTAAGCGGTTCTGAATGTTTTGTGTGGTTGCGAGAATTTGGGATCTGGGAACGAGCATTTTTGGAAGAAAATGATATTTTTTTTTTTTTTGTAAATGGGGCATGAGAATAATTGATATAAATGTGCAAACAGGTCTCCAAAGTTAAGTACGTATTTGGTATCTTCATAAATAGAGGTATGTAAGTAATCATTGGATGGGAGATAATGTCCGTTTGTGGCAGTTTTCCTAATTCAAAGAAACACACAGCATTTAATAGATTACTAAGAGGAGGTAGAATAAGTTCTCGGAAAAATATTGTCTGGGAATATTAATCCTTATATCCCATGCATGTTTTGGTAGACAAAGATCCTTAGACATCTAAGGATACAACAAATTTTCTCGTCAGTGGATTATGTGGTCCATTCTTGCCATAACCAATGACAAGCGTTATGTTGTTCCTGAAACTCCAACCGAAATTTTGATATGTTCAAGAATACTTACCACCTTGTGATCAAGGTGGCTTTATCACGTAAGTTGGCGATATGTTATTTCGTGCGGACCTAACTCTTCTTGAAAGGTAGATATGTTGAAATTCCTAAAAGTAAGTCACGAAATTCAATTGGGGGGCCATATTTGAGTTGACAAATTAGCGGTTACCTAATCTGAGGAGTTACATGTGGAGTGCTGGTAGTAAATATAGTAATCCTATGTATTAGATTAATCAGAGTTGACTAATTGAGGCATATGTATGATTATGCAGTTCACGATTTGAAATCAAAAAAGTCAATTTGAAGATATGTCCATCTTATGTGTTAAGCTCTATGGACCTATTTTCCAATTGGATCAACTTGACCTCAGTTTCTAATTGCGTCATGTCACCTATCTAGCCTTTGTGAATTGATAAAATCACTTTTGCTGCTTGACTTGAGAATACGAAGGTTCTGTCAGATTATATTTTCCATCACCTTCTTTTCTACAGCTTTCCCTTTCGGAATTTTATGGTCTTGGGACGGTAATTAGTGCGCAACTTGGCAGTAAAATTTACAGCAACGTTCATTGCAATAATGACTATTACGTTACAGGTCTATTATAAATTAACTGCATTCTTGTAATAGCCACAAAGCAGTTGGTTTATTTCGCGGTTTTTTAATCTAGAATTGGTAATTTTTCTGAAGTCCTAGTGATTTCACGTTGATAAAGAGGCAGCAATTAAGGGAAGGCTTTTTCTTTTCTATTGTGTTTTTCAATATATTCTTCCAATCCTTATGGAAAGAAACTCTCTTCAACTATTCTTCTAATTTTTAATATTAACACATTATGAATGTTACCCACGCCCAAATTTAACTAGAATTAGATGTGGCTTGTGCTATTTTCTTCCGGCGCAAGGATTGCTTCATGAAGTGTTCTTTAATTCTTTGATTTGCATAGAATCCAAGCGGGTTATTTGTGAGGTTTGATTTACTATGAAAACTAATATGTTTTTGTAGAATCCTAATGTTATATAATTTTTTTTTTTTTCAGTTTTCAGTCAATGGATCAAGACAAAGACATATCAATGGAAGTAGATGGACATAATGAAATGAGTCCACTCATGGAAATGCCATTCCATGGAGCTGATGAAGTGGAATCTGCAACCATAGGCGCGACAAACAAGGTGAGGGTACCTAACTCTCATACTGCTTCGGGTAAAAAGTGAGCTAATCAATCAGATTGTTGGGATCATTTTTCGAGAATTATAGATGAGAAAACACAGAAAACAGTTAAGGTGAAGTGCATTCATTGCGAGATGGATTATGTGTATAATGTTGATCATGGAACCTCTACTATGTGGAAGCACTTGAGAAAGTGCAAAAAGTATCCTCGCACAGATAAAAAGCAAATGTTGTTTGCATCACGTGACAAAAGTGTGATTGGCGAGGTTGGGGAAAATACTACTAGTGATAGTGTCTTAACGACATGGAAGTTTGATCAAGAACGTTGTAGGCATATGCTTGCTCGAATGATTATTATTGATGAGCAGCCATTTTCCATGGTTGAGCGTGTTGGTTTTCGGGATTTTGTTACTGAATTGCAACCTCTTTTCCATCATCTTTCACGATTTACAATGGCAAGAGATTGTATGAAGTTATTACTAAGTGAAAGGACTTGTTTGAAAGCTTACTTTGGTAAGCTTAAATCTAGGATTGCACTCACAACGGATATGTGGAGTTCCATTCAAAATTTGAACTATTTGTGTCTTACTGCACATTATATTGATGAAAATTGGCAGTTGCAAAAAAGAATAATCAATTTTGTGATGATGCATAGTCACAAGGGTAAGGAGGTTGGTAAAATGGTGGGGAAATGCATTTATGATTGGGGAATAGAAAGGAAGGTGTCCACAATAACAGTGGATAATGCAAGTTCAAATGATGTGGCCGTTAGTTATTTGAAAGAAAAATTTTCAGAAGAAGGATTTTTGATTTTGAATGGTGATGCTTTACATATGAGATGCACTGCTCACATACTTAACTTGATAGTAAGAGACGGATTGAATGAGGTGCGTGATTCTATTGCACGCATCCGAAACATAATTAGGTATGTGAGGAGTTCTCCGGCTAGAGCTAAGACATTCAAAGGTTGCATTGAGATAGAGAGGATTGCATACAATGGTTCGGTCTGTCTTGATGTTGCCACTAGATGAAACTCCACTTACATGATGTTAGACACCGCCATAAAGTTCAAGAAAGCTTTTAAAAGAATGGAAGATGAAGATTTATCTTTCTTAAGGGAAATTGACAATGATCCTCCTGAAGCTGAAGATTGGGAAAATGCCATCATTCTTTCTAAATTTCTGAGACGGTTTTATGATGCAACCAAAAGGATGTCGGGTAGTTCATATGTTACTTCAAATCATTATTTTGAGGAGATAGCTACGTTGTACAAGTATTTGAATAATGCGACGAATTCTTTAGACCCAAAGCTTCAAGCTATGGGTTTAAAAATGAAAGAGAAGTTTGACAAGTATTATGGGAGTTTGGATAAAGTTAATATGATGGCATTGATTGCGGTTGCATTGGATCCTACAAAGAAGTTGAATTATGTAAAGTTCTGTTTTGAACGAATCTATGATGATGAAGCAAAAATTGATAAGATGCATGATAAAGTGAAGGTCGCCTTGGAGAATTTGTATAAATCTTATGAGCGATCTTTTGTTGACTCTTCTAGTGAAGGAAAATTTGGTGATTCAAGTGTGAGTAACAGTAGTAGTGCTTCTAATGTTGATATTGATGACAATGATTGTGAAGTCGATGCTTGGCACAAAAGCTTTCTCCATGCGAAGAAAAGAGTGTTGGGTGAAAACAAATCTGAGCTTGATAGGTATCTTGAAGCTAAAAGTGAAGATATCCTTAATATTGATCTTTTGATGTGGTGGAAGAGTACTGGGTCAAAGTATAAAATTGTATCTTTGATGGCTCGAGATGTTTTGTCTATTCCCGTGACTACCGTTGCTTCAGAGTCGGCTTTTAGTACATCGGGACGTGTACTTGATGGCTTTCGAAGTTCTTTGACTCCTAGAGTGGTGGAAGGTTTAATTTGTACTCAAGATTGGTTGAGAGCTGTTCGCGTGCCAATTAATGTTGAAGAGTGCATCGAAAATGCGGAACAATTTGAGGCGGGTAAGTTATATATATTTCTTTCTATCTTATCATTCATTTGCATAACTATCTATTAAGTGCATGCCCTATTTAATCTCTTTTTTTTTTTCTTTTTTTATAGATTTGGATTGTCTTACCAAGGACATTATCATTGGAAAATAAACTTCATTTTGTCGAAACTCCGATTTTGTGGTAAGTAAATAAACTTTATTAAATCATAACTTTTGCATGTCTCTAAAGTATGGATTCTTGTTGATTTTTCTTTATATATGAATTTTAGGTTTTTGTTAGAGATTTTGTACCATGTGGAACACAAGTCCAAAGAAGGAGAAGAAGATCGAGCACATGAAGGAAATTGTACTACAACTAGTTAATTGGCTAAATTGCTAGCTTGTATATTATTGGAATATGAAAAACTTGATGTACCTTGTGGGATATGGGGATGCGAGATGGTCGATTTATACATGTGGTTGTTTTTTCAAGGGGGTTCCAAATTTTATACATGTTCCCAATGAGTTTGGTCGAAGGATATGCTTGGTCCGGCCTTTTTGTTTCAGCATATAACTCATCCATACTTGCTTATCTAAAGTTAATATAAAGATACAATAATTTTTATGCAAAACAGGTTCCAATATAAACAGGGTCAACCCTGTTCCCGGACCGGAAAAACAGGGTGGGCCAGGAACAGGGTCCAATGCAAACAGGGTAGGGAACAGGGTCCAGGTCTAGACCCTGCCCACCCTGGACCCGATCACCCCTATGACATATGCATGATATTTTTTATTTTTTATTCAAAATTTAAAACTGCCAAATAATTAAATGTGCAACTAACATCTTAAATGAATAGAATCTATATTCTAGATATGCAAAATAACAAGAAATATTCTAAAATAAATTGAATCTTAATTCAAATATATATTTTTTTATTAGTGATTTTCTAAAACAAACATTATCAACTATCCTTAAATTTAAACAAACAAGATTCAACCAATAAAGGATTAAAATGAACGAAAAAATAACATGTTATCTCACAAGTCAAATTAACGATTACTTTTAACCCTAAATATCACAATAAGAAATCAAAATAATTAAAAATCTGATCCGAAGTCTTACAGATCAAATTAATAACTATAATGATTTAACAATTAAAATATCATCAAATTGCCCAAAAAATAATATAATTAAAAAAAATGATCCGACCTCTTACGAACCAAATTAATAATTACATAATTTTAGGCAAAACCTTAAGGATGATGCCTAAACCATACAAATAATTAAAATTGATATCCCATGTTCTAACTTAAGCAAAAATAACATAACTTAAAATAACTAGATAAATAAATAAATAAAAAGATAAAAAGTAAACCACCTAAAAGGAAATTGAAAAAAAGCGCCACAATGGTGGACGGCGCCGGGCACGGGGTTGTCGTCGGTCGGAGCTCCAGCGAAAGGCAGCAACCAGCGTTGGCAGGGGCACCAGGACTCAGATCGGCACGGGCTGGTGGATCACGGCTTGGCGGCGGCGGCGATTTCGCGAGTGAGCAGTGGGTGGCTAGGCGCAAGGTGCCTGGCACCGAGGACAGGCGGAGCGACGGCGTTCAGGCAGAGGCGCCTGGTGACGCGCTGAGGGCGGAGTCGCGGTGGTGCTCGCAAAGGGGATGACCAGCAACATCGGGCAACTGAATCGGCGCAGTGAGGTGGCTGTCTTCGGGGCTCCTAGGAACGAGAGCAACAGCGGCAAAGCGACGATTTGGGCATTGCAGATGCGCGGGCGGAGGGGCGGCTCGTCGCTCGGGCGGAGCAGGCGGATCGAATGGTACTCCGGCGCGGGCGGAGGCGTGAACTCGGGCTTGGCTGCAGGGCGTCGGGTGGATGACGGCGGTGTGGGTCTCCGGCGTGGGTGAGCAGCAGGGCACCGGAAACGCAAGATTTGGAGCGAAGCAACGATGGGGGAGCGCGAGCGGACGCCGGCGGAGCTTCGAGCGAGGCGAAGGAGCACCAGGCGTCGCCAATGGAGCAACAATGGCGTCGGGGGATGGAGCTCGGCGCGGGCAGGAGACACGGGAGAGATGATGAACAGTGGCCGCTCCCTTTGCCGCTCTTCGTACACCTTCTTTTCAGCTTTTTACTTTTCAGAAGCCAAAGCTTCTTTTTTGCTTTTTTTTCTTCTCCACGCACGGCCTTCCTTGCTTTTCTTTCTCTTTTTGTGTTTTGCTTTTTCCTTCTACTTTTTTCTAACAGAGAGCCCCCCAAAAATCAAACCCGCACGTCCCTTTTGTAGCAAAACCAAATGCGATCTTGATAAAATATTTCGAAAATTTCCTATAACCTCCGAATCACGAGAATCCTAATCTCATCAATATTCTACGCCGATTTCATCTATCATTGATAAAGATAGGATTAAAATGTAATTTTCTTAATTTTCAAAATATCATAATATCGCACCAAATTTTTATTTAAATAATTTTTGTCATTTAAAAGAAACGGGCTCGGACCGATTTTCTCATTTTATGGGCTTAGTCCGGCCTGTTAATTTAAACTCAAAAACAATTAATTCGAAGCCATTGACCACCAGTCCTAAAAAATAAAAATGCAAAACATGTAAATTAATAATAAATGCACCTAAAGCTATATGCTATGCAAATTGAATTATAATATTTTCAAAGATAAAATTAACCCCTAATGACTAAATGGGCCGCCAAAATTTAGGTGTCAACAAAGCAATTTGATTTAATTTTAACTTAAATTACTATCATGAAATAGGGTGATCACGGATGCTCATCCATTATTAACACTCAATGAATAAAAAAAATTGCATAAAAAAATTAAACACACAAAGCAAGCAATTTTTTTTGGGTTTTCTTTTATTACAAAATTAGAACTTTACTATATAACATGCACTTTTAACTACATGACTTAATTACCGACCAAAAAAAAAAAAAAAAAAAAAACTACATGACTTAATTGACAAGCAATTTCTAATTAAATAAACCTAACATGCAAACTATTTGACATGCACCTAATATTTTTGTATTTTTTATCAAAATTCATAATAAAAAACTATTTAAATTGTCTAGAAAGAATCATTTTCTAATATGTTTTAGGGGTGAATTTAATTTAAACCTTATCCTATCTTAGAAAACTATTTTTTTAAAAATTATTAAAATGTGCAAGGATTATCTAAGACCTTATCTATAAAAAAAATATTTAAATCCAATCCTAATCTATTCCGAAAACTATCTAAACGTGCAATCTAAAAAATGCAATCCTAACTTATGAAACCATCATATCAATCCTAACTTATGAAAGCATCATATTCCGATGTAGATTTGAAATTTTTTTCTTTTATTGTTTTCTAAAACAAGCACTTATCATATAGGCATTATAAACAAGACACTCAAGACATTCATCAAATGAAGGATTAAAAGAATTGAAAAAACAAATCCGTTATCTCATGAATTAAATTAACGATAATTTTAATCTTAAACATCACAACATATAAGAAAGTTCAAAATAATTAAAAATTTGATCCGAAATCTTTCGGATCAAATTAATAATTATAATGATTTAAGAGTTATAAAATATTATCAAAATGCCAAAAACAATCAATATAATTTAAAAAATGATATGACGTCTTACGAATCAAATTAATAATTATAATAACTTTTGGACAGTAATACCCTACGAATAATGCCTAAAATATTCATAAAATCAACACCGACATCCAATGTTCCAATAATAACAAGACTAGTTTTTTTTCATTTTTATTTATAAAAATAAAAAACTACCTTTACTGGGTTTTTATTCTCTAAACGAGACCGCCTGGGTCGGGCTGTGGCATGCGGACTAGCAGCAGGACGAGAGGAGACACGACGATGGGCGCAGTAAAGGGCAGAGGCGCGATGACGGGTGGCCGAATGCACAGCGGCGACGGGTGAGCAGGTTGCGAGCCGAGGTGGCACGGGCTATTGGTGCTATGGCAAGCATCGCTGAGGCGCAGGCGTTGGCAACGGGCGGAGGTGTTGCGGGTTGCTATAGGTCACAGGTTGCAGAAGCGGCGGTGTCGCTCGTGGGTTGCAAGCGGAGGCGAGGCGGTGATTAGCAGGGGACATAGAACTTCGGCGCGGTGACAGGTAGCGGCGTGGCGGTGGACAAGCGTTAATGGCAGGGACGGTGACGCGGCGTCAGGCGGAGGTGCAAGCATGGGCTGCTAGGCGTCAGGATCAAGCACCGACGACATCTGAGCAGAGGCGAGGTGAGGCATCAGGCGCGGCGTCGGTGGCGAGGCGAGGTGCGGCTACAACAAGTGACGGGCTAAGGTGTGGCTACGCGAGTTGCCGGTGTCGCTGGAAGAAAGGAATCAACGACAAGAGGCAAAGATGATGGTAGGTGCTCGCGAGTGAGGGGGAGCTCCAACGGCAAGCGGAAGGCGGGCGACGCTCTGGCGTAGCGACGGCAACGGGGGGGCGGACCAGCAACGGCAATGAGCGAAGTGGCTGCTGGTTGTTGGGGCGCGGTGGTGGAGGCTCGCTAAAGAAGAAGACCCCTTTCCCCCTTTTTTTTTCGTTTTTATTTTTTATTTTTTTGCTTTCCACTCTCCCTCTCTCTTTGTACTTTTTTTTTTGTCGGTCCTACGCTAACCCTACTCTAACACTCACTCTCAGACTTTTGCCCTGCCTCCTTGCAAGGCGTGGAAGTCGAAACCCACTCCTGAAATGAAATCGTTCCCACCCCAATCCCTCCCGAGAATGTGGGGATTTGAACCCCTAACATCTCCCTTCCAAGATGGAATGGTGGCCACTGAGGCGAACCCCCAGTGGTTTCTCTCTTTGTACTTTTTGCTATAGACTTTTCTCCAGCTGTTCTTTCTTTTCTTCTACAGCTTGTCAAAAGAAAAGAAAGAAAAAATAATTTTGGTTTTTTCTCTTTTTTGGTGAACAAGAGAGATTTCTTCCTTTCTTGTTTTTTTTCACTTTATCTCTCACGCTTTTCTTTCTCACTAATTCTCTCACCTGTTTTTTTTTTTTTTTTTTTTTTTTAATTCTCCACCTTTGCCTCCCTCTTTCACGAAATTTTTGGCCCTCTTTTTATAGCAAAAACATCTGCTTACCTTTAGAAAGTTTGAACCTACGCTTCCTTGATTATGGGGATTGCAGAATTTCAGCCCCGATTTGCCACCACAAATTAGCACTTTGATTCTTCTCACTCATATTACCAGAAACGCATCGACGTTCATTCTTGATTTTTGCGAACAACTCACCTGATGAGTATAACTCCTTGTTTCTTTCTCTTTGAGTTATCAATCTGTCCATTATTCTCACAGATTTTGGGCCTGGTTTCCATTTTGACTTTCTATTCACTTGATTTCTTGATCCTTGGCTAGAAATTCAGCTCCACATTTACCAAGATTGAATATTTGTCAAAGCAAGAATAGCTAGTCAGAATTCCCACCTTCCATGCATAATCAATCAAATTGATCCTCCCTTATTTTTCCTTTTATTTTCCCTGGTGACCACAAATTATATGCAATTTTTATTTTATTTCCTTAGGGTTGCCAAAATTAGGTGTCAACAAGTGATCTAGACTATCACTCAAAGGCATGCTAGTCACCATCTTTTTTTGGACTAACAATTTTAGTCCACAAGAATTTAGATGACCAAACCGAAGATGCCACAACCAATTGCTATCTTTCATCAACGCTTGAAAGTTGAAAAGATTCTTCATTGAAGAGTTAGAGGGAACATCCGGTTCGTCATCTACATCATCATGATCAACTTATTGTTTAATCCATGATGGTGCAAACTCCATTTTCAATGAGGACTTTGTGGTCTCTTTCGAAAAGTTTCCCAACACTTAACAAGTTTCAAAAAAAAGTCCTAGCACAAAGTAACCATCTACAATAGTAATATTAGCACCATATTTTGACTTAATATTAATGTTACCTTTACCCATTATGAAAACTTTGGATTTATTCCTAGAATCTTCAGCACGAACCATCTTGTCCAACTGTGAGAATAACTCCTTTCGGCCAATCATATGATTACTGCACCTAGTATCAAGATACCAAATGTTGGTGTCCACGATACTTGAGTCATTCTTCTTGCACGCTAGCACCACATTGTTCTCAACATCACTAGTATGAGCATGTTCTACCTGTTTGTGGCCACTATTGCTTGGCATTCAGATTTGAAATGTCTGAATTTGTTACACTTAATATACTTGACTTTTGATAAGTCACGGGTTTTATATTTTCCCATGTAATTGAAATATTTGCGTCCCCGTCCTCAACAACCCCCACAACCTCAGCCGGCTTGATAGCCTTCTTGGCTTGATTAAGTGACCTAACTTTGCAATGCTTGCTCGAAATTCAAAATGTTGGACTTCTGATTCATTCTTTGCTCATGTGAGCACAATAACTCATCAACTACTCCAATGTCATGGTTGACACATCTTGTACTTCTTCGATCACCCCGAATACGTAATCAAATCTTTCAATCAAAGACCTTAAGATCTTTTCAACAATGTGCACATCTTGGAGTTCTTCACCATTAACCCTCAATTGGTTAACAATGGTCTACACTTGATTGATTTAGAGTCATTCGTTTGTAAAGACTCAAAAGTGACACGATCATCACCTTTGTAGAATTGTTGCAAAATATCCCACACTGCTTTCACAGTCTCTACACTTGATATATTTTCAAATATCATTTTCTCTACAAATTCAAAGATGGCAAACAATACTTTTTTATCTTTCTTCCAGGATTCCACTAAAGAATCTTTCTCATCCTTTCTTAAAGCATCAAATGCTTCAGCATCAGCCACTTTAGTGTAGCCATTCTCCACCAGATTCCATAAATCTTACGATCTGGACGGACCAGTTATTGAAATTCTTCCCGTTTAACTTTGGAAGTTGCAGTTAAAATGAACTGGTGGATGCCGCTTCTAGCTCTAATACCAAATGTTGGAACCAAGATAATGATAATAAATTTTGGTAACTTGGAATAAGTACACTAGAAATTGGAGGGAGAGCTTTTTATTGAGAATGGTTTCTCTACTTTGTGTCTTTATGCTTATGGCTTAATTTGCAATTCATGATTTCATTCCTTTATATAGGAATTGAATCTCACGAACGCAAATTATTACAATTAATAAAGGGAACAAAACGAACCCCACATCATTAAGAAAGAAAACCAAACGGCCAAATGTTGAAGAAAGACAAAGCCATTGTAAAGTCTTTATGACTCTTCTTCAATGTTTGCAGGTTTTTCATCTAGCAACTGACGTGCTCAACTCATAATAAATTTTATATTATTCCAACACTTATTTTATCAAAGATATTTGAGTACCAAATCTGTACGTGACACAACCTCTACGCAACGAAAGGCAAAAGAGAAACAAAGAGAAAATAACGCAAACCGCGAGCCACAACGTGTTTTGTAAAACCCTCGCCGCGTCTTTGCTTATGCAAGCTTATCAAGCGCGCTCCACGGCTTATCAAGCGCGTTCCTCTGGCCTTCTACCCGGTTATCACTATCTAATAAAACAATTGATTGATAAAACCATTGTTTATTCCTATTAGTTGGAGCCCACGACTCTGATCCCATCTCGTCAACACCCTGTTGCGCATGCACGTTCACACCTCGTTTCAGTTCGTCGAATGTGCCAGGATGTTTCTTGCTCCGCAGCGACCATTTTGATTAGCTTCCCAAGACATTGTCAGAGTGTCTTCTTCACGCTTACAAGAGACAAGCGTCTCGGCTTTGTCTCACCAAAACTCCCTCCAACAATCCAAACCTCTGTGTCTCCTTATAAAGCTCAAGAACCCCCATTCTGTCTTCCCTTAATTTGTCCCCCAAGACCCATTTGTTCTTTCATTGAAACATCTGTCGCATCGCAGCGAAAATTGACATGAAGAAACATAGCAATCCCATCCTCCTTTCTGCTTTTTCCCTCTTCTTTCTTCTTGCACTGTCGAGCGCTGCAACATTATCCACGGCCGGAGAAGTTGGTAATGCCCCACCCTCCCATTTCATTTCATTTTTTTCCTACATGATGCGGATGTTATCCAGTAAGGATTTATGTTTGCTGTGATACCAATATAAGGAAAAAAGAAGGAAAAAGAGAGAGAGAGAGAGAGAGAGAGAGAGAGAGGTTTATTTTATTTAGACTGCATTAGATCCATGATTCAGATTCGAAAAGTTGCTGCAGATGACACATATTGTAAATTCTATACTACTTGTGTAAAACTTTGTTTTTGCTACAATTTCGTCAATTTTCAGTGGTAGGAAACTGGTTTTCTTGTATCGGGAGTTACAAATATGGATATCACCCACAATTAAATGAATTCGTAAAGCTTGTATGTGGTTATTTGTAGCCTACGGATCAGAGAACCAAAGAAGAAATATCTTTTTTTGCATAGTTCCAAACGAAACTCAACGATTTATTATATTATGCGCTGATGTGTATCGACTGTGGCGTGTGAAGAGGATGAGAGGGAGTTCGATTACATAGCCGGAAGCGAGAAGGGGCCGAAGCACTGGGGAGAGCTGAGGAAAGAGTGGGAAGCGTGCAAGAAAGGGAAATTGCAGTCGCCGATCGACCTGTCGAGCCGGAGAGTGAAGGTGATTCCCAAGCTAGGGGAGATACAAAGGAGCTATAAGCCCAGCAATGCGACCCTCAAGAACAGAGGCCACGACATTTCTGTAAGTCCTATATGCATCTAATTCAGTCTCCTTCTATGTCCGATATATTTACTAGGGTTAAGAGGACAACACATAAAAGATGATTTATTAGGAAAAGCAAGACCTTTTATGTGCCTAATGGCCTCTCTGTTTCTAGATTGATTTCAATGTCAACATAAATGAGGAGATTCTTTTTGTTCAAACCATATTTGGCCTGGCCTCAACTCAACTAAAATAGTCGCTCTTTTTTTTTCAAATTTTCCACCCAGAACAGGTCTATCATTCTCGTTTGAAAAATATATATTAATCTCTTAGATATTATTATTTATAAGCATTTTTTTTTCAAATATTGGATATTTGATGTGAAGCCATAGCCAAAGTCAAATGCCAAACCAACCATCCATTTGATATTAGACAACTAATTACTTGTTGTCGTGGAGTGTAGCTTCAATGGGACGTGGGCAACGTTGGATCAGTTAAGATTAATTGCACTGAATATTTTCTTCAACAATGTCACTGGCATTCACCTTCCGAGCATACCATTAATGGCAGAAGGTCCTCTCTCTCTCTCTCTCTCTCTCTCTCTCTCTCTCTCTCTCTCACCATTAAAATTGATGGGTATCATATCGAATTCGAAGTACATTTCACCAAATTTGAAAGTCTAAATTCATCTTAGCACGTATACCGGATTCACTGCATTTCTCCATCGAGCATCATCGGCATCTGTCATCATGTACAGTATATCTGACAATTGTTTTGTGTACACGTACTTAGGTATGAAATGGAGCTTCACATGGTTCATGTAAGCACAGACCCGAATGTTGAGAACAATATAGCAGTCGTTGGACTCCTCTACAAGGTTGGCCGGCCAGATGCTTTCCTTTCCAAGGTAACTTCTTCATGTGCATACTGTGTGTTATCGCCTCTGTATGCTCTAATATATTTGTACTCTTCATGTGCATACTTTGGGAATATTTATTGTATCATACTTGTTAATGAGCATCTTAAGCATTGCACATTTCTCAATGCCTTAGTGCAAAATCAGATGCTTCCTATCGGGAGTGATGTGTGGTGAATCGGTATTTCAGTTAATGGAGAATCTACGGTCCATGGTTGACCAAGAGGGTGAAAGAACGATGGGTGTGTTCGACCCAAGAAAAATCAAGATGGGTGGCAAGAGTTACTTGAGATATATGGGCTCTCTCACTGTCCCTCCTTGCACAGAAGGTGTCATTTGGACTATCAACAAAAAGGTAATACAGGCCCAAAAACACAATTTTAACTCCCAGTTATATATTTCTTACCCGGTCTGTCAATCAAGTGTTTTGAGCTTAATCAATCCTTGCATTTGATAATCCACCAGATAGGCACTGTATCAAAGGACCAAATCAAGTTGCTCAGAGAGGCTGTCCATGATGTAAGCACACTAAATTTCTTGGTTACATCAATCTCACAATCGATGATACTCACCTAATTGTAACTAGTAATTGTCATAGATATCGCAAGTGACGGATTAGATGAGCACTTAGTATTCATAAATTATATGGAAGTAATCAATAATATGAGAAGCAATTCTCTCATAGTTAATATGGTTAGGTTGGACATAGCAATGAACCTGGTTTGAAGCAATTCTCTCATAGTTAATATGGTTAGGTTGGACATAGTAATGAACCTGGTTTGGTTAAGCAATGGAAATAATCAAAGTAATATGATTGGAAGAGTCATTTTGTCCTCCAGCCATGCCTAATAGGTATGGACATCACCCGCATTTAATTCTAATTAAGTTTATATGTGGATGTTGTTATAACTTGCAACTCACTAATGCATTATTGGAGGACAATATTGTTTTTTGGGAAAAATGTATTGACATCTCATGAATAATTCAAATGGCAGCATGCGGAGAAGAATGCAAGGCCTGTGCAGCCACTGAATATAAGAGAGATCCACCTATACCAACCAAAGGAAGCAGCAGCAAGATATTAGCCATTTTTTACAACATTGATTTATCATTAGGACCTTTGTAAACTAGAAGAGAAGAGAAGGTCGATGTTCTTTATTGGCATTAGGGTTGCTTAACGTTACCCTACCTCATAATCAAGTATCGACCTTATATAGTGGTCTCGTACCCATCAAAACATGATCACGTTTAGACCCGTATGTAGAGCAATTATTTATCTCTGTTGAGTATGGTATGGCGAGATCACCGAGTTTCCTCATGCAAAATGGTTATTTAGTTGCGTTATTTGACTCGCGTTATTTGACTCTAGCTTATATATCCAAGCACAACATACTCAATATTACAGCGACACAACTAGGAAAGCCATTAGCCGCACAAGTCGAGCCTCTCCCTTCTATGGGAGCTTACTATCTCGATTTCGATCTGAGAGTTCTTCCTCCTCATCCTTTGCGCCTCCATACCTCCCATCATCTCCACCACCCTACGTTTTTGTGCTTCCATTTCCACCCTACGCCATACTATTTGATCATGCTGCCGCCTCCATACCATTTTTTTAACAATATTTTAGTATTTTTTAGAATTTATTATGATTATGATTTTTTTTCTTTTTCCTTTACTTTTCTTTACTTTTTTTTTTTTTTAATCAAGGGCTGGCAGCCAGACACCCTCACATGATCTGGGTGTCACGGCCTCACACAGATCATTCAAGGGCATCGCGGCCCTCGCTCAAACCCGATGAGGACCACTATGCCTTCCCCAAAGGCCGGCAAGGGCCGTAGGGCGCTTGCTTTCACCTACGAGGGCATCAAGTGAGGGCTGCAACACCCTTGCCTATTGCCAGCAACCCTTACTGCCCTCAATGGTAAAGAAAAAAAAATCAAATTTAATTATTAAATTATAAAACATTTTTAAAAATGTCCACGATAGTGTCAGTTGCATTACATAGAACGGCCAACGTCTGTATTAGCGATTTCCTATCAAAATTGACCAAATGAATTTAATTGATAAAACATAACATTTTTTGGGTTTATAACTGAATTAACACAGGTATAATAAGTTTATGATTTTTTAAGTAATTATCCCAACATGTATGTGTTTTTTTTATATGGCCGAAAGTTGTGTTTATGACTCCATTTATTTCATGGAAGATAATCCCTTTGTTTCTCACAAATGGGTCGGGGGGTCCTTATCTCTCAATTGCCAGAAATATATCTAGAAAAACGAAGAACCCATACCAATCCTTTTTAAAATTCAGCCAGCATTGCCTTGAATTCGAACGTCCTTCTCAATCTTGATTGACCGCGTATTAATCTTGATCAAACAACTTGGTCAATCCTCATCCCCATAGTTCGCCGACCACCATCATCCAATCCCGAATTATGACTATACCTTGCACAATCTTTGGAAACATAATTCACTTTGTTCAAATCATATTTAACTCCAACATCCGCGAAGCTAGGACCGAGCCCTGCAATGTTGGAATCAATACCAACTCCCACCTTCTTGGAATAAAATCTTCAAGTCATATCCAATCCCACTATCTTGGAGTTAAGCTAAATCTCTCAAATCTTGGAATCGTGTGCAATCCTGCTATTTTTGAGCTCCCACAATGTCGAAGTTGTGCATTCAACTAATCTCGCATGCCGGGCCGTCCATAGGCTGACTTGGATGAATTTCATAGCTGAGCCCCCGTTTCATTCGATGCAAAAAAAATTTGTTTGATGCAAATGTGTTACGCTTAAACCTAAATGCACTAATGTAATAAAAGATGCGTTCATACAACTAAACTAACCAAATGTTTTTGTTTAAGGATCCAAAATCATGCCGTCATAAAGAAATACGATCCCTAATTTTTCACGAAATAAATGAAAAGTCTCTGTACAGAAATTTATCAACATTAGGTTGCAGTATAAGCTATCCGAGGCAATATTTACGCGTGCACTCATAAGAGGGAAGTGATAGTGCGTTTTCTCATCAAATTTGGGGGAACACGTTTTTGAACTCTCAAATGTGCTCCTCGTTTATTGGTGAAACGTAGATGTGAAAGAGGACACGGATTAAAGGATCCTCGTCCCTTCGGTATTGTCGATTGTCACTTTGTTTCTACTAAGTGAGTCCTAATCTTTTAGAGTAAAACTTAGCAGTAACCGGAGAATGTAGAGAAACGATGCAATCGACATTGGGTTAGGTTTCAAGGTAGGCTTTAAAAGTCACGTTGTTAGGAATGTTAAGCGGATTGGGAGTCTCTTAAGTATTGGTATTGGCTCATATGTATCCAATCCCTATCCACGTTACATCCTTTACATAGTGGAAGGTGCCCAACAAAAATATACTAGTTATCCTATACCATATTTTCTAAAATGTGTACCAACTATGTAGACTAGTAAATTTCAAATAATTATTGGCGATTCTGTGTCTTTTCCTTTACAAATATTGACATAAACTCATAGTGCTATATAGTCGGTGTAGACATCTACCTTTTTATCTAAAGTTTTTTTCAAGGTTGACCGAAAGTACTATTTAGTTAAATGTTCAATGGAAAGGTACATTTGATCATGCTCATCAAGAGCTTTCCAAAGATACCAAATTTGCTCACACCAACCAGCCGGCTCTTAAAATACAGCATATTTTAACGATGATCATCCGATCATGAGGTGTAAAGAATTGTATGATTTCACTCAATCGATTAATTCAACCTTGAAGATAAACATATAAACTTTCCAACATCACAAGAATTACGACGATCAGACTTTTAATGAAGAAAATATAATTACTCTTCATCGTGATTTTCTGCTTGGCCTGATTCTTGAAATATTTGTGATCAAAAAAATTTTGAAAACCAGACCGCATTCCATAATTCAACTTAGCATAGGCGCAAAGATTCAAGTCAATTAAGAATAGAAAGGTATGCCTAGTTAAAATTTGGCCAAATTTGAACAAAACATCATTTTTCGGAATATAATAAAAAGTGAGTAACCGTGGCCATTTGCCCAAGGCCGGGCCATTTTGATCCTTTGGAGGGTGATCTCGGCCTTTTGCCATGCTATATGAATCTAGCACATGGCTTCCTTTGTTGGCTAGGTTCACTCCTATTTGGAAAAAAAAAAAAAAAAAAAAAAAAAAAAGCCCAATGAATTGTGAGCTCAAAAGAACTTGAGACCATATGATAAGTAATACGAAAAAATAAATATGGTAGCTGCAAAAGAACGTTAGGAGAGACACAATAACAAGAGAAAAAAATAAAGCAGAAAATATGGGTTGAGGGCAAAGTCTTATTTTCATCAAACTGGCATCGGAGGTCAATTTTATGGTTCGATTGAACTAGAATTTTATTAGCGTATTCGTGGCATACTCCTCTTAAATCTAAACGGTTTGATTTTCGTTTGAAACTTCCTACGTCAAGTTTTTCGTGGTTGAACAAAACCTGCATTTTTTGTGATATTTATTTTTGATCTTTTGTGAAATTTATGTGCATTACCAAGGATAATGTTCTTGAAGTCTTTGCTACTATGTACCTCTAGTATTTTGTTGATAATGAAGATTTTTGAGTGGACTCCAATCCTATGATTTTTTTATCTCATCACACTAAGGAGGTTTTCCACGTAAAAAAATGGCATTGTATTTGCATACTTGATATTTATTTTGATGTACTATATCAATTTCTATTAAGTTTACATAAGATGGGAAATTATTTTGTTCTGTTGCGTTAATCCGATATTATTCAGGTGTTGTTGTTTTCCTGCCACCCCTTAATTCCAAAATTTTCTCTGTAAAGAGAGTTCCGTTTGCTCATTTTCCACAAAATCAACCATAAAATCTCTGCTCTTTTACGTTTGGTGATGGTGAGTTTTCTCATCAAATTTGGGGAAACAAATATTAGAACGCTCACGTGTGCTTTTCATCTACTGGTATGACAGAAAAGTAATAGGAATTCTGGGGAAGATTGTATTTCTGACTTGTATTGAATTGTGCCATTACATTGTACATAAATAGTACAAGAAGGAAAAAATACAATAGGAAAGGTAATATACATGTATTGGTGTTTCCTATTTACTGATATATACTAGAATCAATTATGTACAGAATCGGAATCTAATATATTCCAACACCCCCTCAAGCTGGTGGCCTGTATATGTCAAGGACACCTAGCTTGCTTAATAGAAACTTGTGCTGTCTTTGGCAGAGTGGCTTAGTGAAAATATCTGCTGGTTGATCCACTGTTCCAATGCCTTTTGTTACGAGAATTCCCTCTCTGATCTTGTCACGAGTGAAGTGACAGTCTACTTCTATATGCTTCGTTCTTTCATGAAAAACTGGGTTTGCTGCTATCTTAAGTGCAGCATCATTATCACAGAACAATTCACTTGGTCCACTAACCTATATTCCCAAATCAGAAAGAAGTCTTCGTATCTAGACTATTTCACAGGTGGTTTTTGCCATGGCTCGATATTCAGATTCAGCATATGATAGTGACACGGTGGATTGCTTCTTTGTTTTCCACGAAATCAACGTCTTTCCCAGTTTAATACAAAAACCAGTAATAGATCTCCTAGTCATTGGACAAGTAGCGTAATCAGTGTCGCAGAATGTCGTCATCTTCATGTTGCATTCACGTGATAGAAATATACCAAGTCTTGGGCACCCCTTCAAATATTTTACAACTTTCAAAGCTGCATTCATGTGTGACTCCTTTGGCATATGCATGAATTGACTGAGTATCTGAACCGCATAGCATATATCAGGTCTTGTCATGGTAAGATATATCAATTTACCAACAAGTCGCTGATACCCTGTCAGATCCTTAAGTAATGGATCCCTGTTTGTTGAAGAAGAATTGAGATCATACTCATGTGTTGTCAATTTGACATTCTGTTCAATGGGAATCACTGCTGGTTTGCAGCCTGATAATCCGGCTTCAGAAACGATTTGCAAGATAAACTTTCTCTGACTAAGGGAAATTCCTTTTTCAGATCTTGCAATTTCAATGCCAAGGAAAAATTTGGGAGATCCCAAATCCTTGATGTGGAAAGCGAGTGCAAATATTCCTTGAATCTTGCAACATGGGAATCATTATTTCCCATTATCAAGATGTCATCAACATATATTAGCAAATAAATCGACGATCTTCCCACGCTTCGTGTAAATAAAGCATGATCATGCTTGGAATGTTGAAAACCAGCATTAGTTAACGCAGCAGTAAATTTAGCATACCATTGTCTAGATGCATGTTTTAAACCATATAGGGATTTGCGAAGACGACATACCCGATACTCCCCCTGTCTGCGTAATCCTTGAGGAAGATCCATGTAAATTTCTTCATCCAAGTCACCATGAAGAAAAGCGTTGTGGACGTCCATCTGATGTAAGGACCAATTGCGTATTGCTGCAACAGATAGGATGGATCGTACAGTTACTTCCTTTGCAACTGGGGAGAAGGTCTCGTGATAATCAAAACCTTCCCTTTGAGTGAAGCCTTTGGCCACCAACCTAGCTTTGTAACGTTCAATGGAGCCATCTGATTTGAACTTGATCTTGTAAACCCATTTACATCCGATCGGCTTTCTATGTGGTGGTAAGGGAACAACATCCCAAGTATTGTTATCCATTAGTGCAGCAAGTTCAGATTCCATTGCATCTCGCCATTTGGGATCTTGCGCCGCCTCAGCAAAAGAGGATGGCTCACATTCTTCTGAAATTCGACTTATACAACACATATGTTCTCCTGATAATCGATTGAAAGAAACATAGGATGAAATTGGATATTGTGTACCTGAAGAGTTTGCAGTGGAACATATATAATCCCTAGTCCATGTTGGCGGGTGTGTTTGTCTGCCAGAACGACGGGGCAGCTCATCTAATTGTTCAGGAGAATCAGATGATTCAGTAGCCACCTCTGCTGCGTCCACTGTTGAAGAAGATAATGTAGTTTCTTCACTGGAGATAGGTGATTCAATTTCTTGATGTGGAGATTCCACCGGTGCTTGTGGGATGAATGATTGAGGTGCCACAAGAAAACCAGGCGTAAATGATATATCTTCATCAGACGTAAGAAATTGATTGGTCTCAAATGAAGTATCTTGAGATGGATGGATCTTCTCTTTGAAGGGAAATATATCTTCATGAAAAACGACATCTCTGCTAGTAAAGAAATGTCCTGTGGAGAATTCCATAACATAATATCCCTTTTGAAGAGGAGGGTACCCCATAAAAACACATTGTGTTGCACGAGGGCTCATTTTATCCCGAGGACCTACACTTGTTGCATAACATAAACAACCAAACACTCTATGGTGCTCATTATCTGGCTTTTTATTATAAAGCATCTCATATGGGGTTTTACCATGAAGGATTCGACTGGGCATGCGATTAATCAAATAGGCGGCTGTGACCACACAGTCTCCCCAAAATTCTTCGGGGATTGAAGCTTGATATTTGAGTGCACGGGCTACTTCTAAGAGATGTCTATGTTTCCTTTCTACAACTCCATTTTGCTGTGGAGTGTAAATACAGGAACTTTCATGGAGTATTCCAAGAGTAGACAATAAACTTATGCAGTCATAAGAAAAAAATTCTCGCCCATTATCTGTACGAATTCGCTGTACAGACTTATCGAATTGATTTCTAATTAAAGAAAGGAAATTTGATAAATGTGTGAATGTTTGATTTTTCGACTGCATAAGGTATAACCATGTGGCACGACTATAGTCATCAACTATGGTAAGAAAGTAGCGTGACCCATCACGATGAGAAGTGTGATAGGGACCCCAGATGTCCATGTGAAGCAATGAAAATGGATTTTGAGTTCGAGATGTACTAACTGGGAATGATGCTCGAGTCTGTTTAGCTAAAGGACATATAGAGCATTTGGGATGAGGAAATTTAGCACTATGACCCAATCGTTGATGCAAAAGGATATTTTTATTATAGCTGATGGCATTACAAGAAATGCTTTTATTTAATAATGCTAAATCTCCTGGAGAATTGGCCCAAAAATAAAGTCCTTGCGCCTCATTACCCAAGCCCATCACTCTACCGAAAAGGTCCCGAAAGACACAATTTTCGGAATTGAATATGACTTTACAGGAATTGTCCATACATACTTTAGAAACTGAAAGAAGATTGAACTCAAAATCTGGAATGTATAGGACATTTTTAAGAATAAAATTCTGACCAAGATGTACGGTACCGATTTTGGTAACATACGTAATGTTCCCATTTGGAAGACGTACCGTAACAGGAGATTGTGTGTTTGTATGAATATGGGAAAATAAGTGTTCATTACAAACTATGTGGTCACTAGCACCTGAATCGATAATCCATGCATCAATAGATAGTGAATGCCTTTCATGTAAAAAAGTACCTGAGAATCATGCATTAGTATCTCCAGTCTTAAGTTGGCCCAAGGCTTGGATAATATTTTCATACTGTTGTTGAGTAATGGTCTGCTGAGATGTTCCACCACTCTTCTGTGCAGTAATTTGATAGACTGAAGATTCCCTTTCCTTTTTATTATTGGGCTTCCCATGTAGTTTCCAACATGTATCAACAGTATGGTGCGGTCGTTTGCAATAGTCACAATATTTATTTTTAAATTTTGAAAATTGCCCACTGACCTTGCCTGTTGATGTGCCAAAACGATTGCCATTGGATGATTTGTAAACCGGCGCTGACGTGGCTAAATATCGGCCGTCCGATCCAGCCGGATAATTGATCAAATATTGGCCGTTCGATCCAGCCGGATCGCTCAAATATGGACCGTCCGATCCAACCGGATAAGTCACTGATCTGTAGCCGTCAGATTGCGCGCGTCGATCCCAGCCGTTCGCCGCGCGTCGATCCCAGCCGTTCGCCGTAAACAACTGATCTGGACCGTCCGATCCAGGTCTTCTATCCAGGCCGTCGATCTGTGAGAAAACCCTAGGGTTTGCTTCATTTCTTCTCCTCGACGCCGCAGCAGCGAAGGCTTTCTCTCTCGCGGATGGCACGAGCCCGAGGCTCCCCCCTGTTCCAGCGATGGTCTCCGTCGCAACAAAGCCTGAAGGAAATGTTGCGAAGCCGTTTCCTTCGCCGATCCGAGCCATTTCGTTCGCGGCAGCCCTCTGGTTCTCCTCCTGGATGGCCAATTGGAAGATTCGGCCGAGCGGAGGTTGAGGATCCATCGCAAGTATCTGCGATCGAAGGCCGGCGTAAGTGTCATTCAAGGTGAGTAGGAATCGAGTAGCCCTCTCCTTTTCCTTCATCGCATGAAATTGACGGAGGGTGGCCTCTGGCCCTTCCAATTTGTCCTCGGCTGAATCTATTTCGTTCCATAGTGATGATAATCGGTTAAAGCAGGCGGTAACCGATAGGTTCCCCTGTTTTAACTCAGTTAGGGCTTGTGATAACGAAAAAATTCTAGCTCTATCTGATTTCCCGTACATTTCTTGCACATTGTCCCAGTATTTCTTCGGATCTTCGGTCGGAGGAAGCCCAGCGGCGACATCGGGTGCTAAACAATTCCCGATCCAGGAGCGTACAAGTTGATTGCAGCGATTCCAGAGCCTCTGTGAACGTTCATCCGTCGGGTAAGGGATGGTTCCATCAATAAAACCATCCTTGGTTTTGGTAACAAGGGCACGCCGAAGATCACGAGCCCAGGCGTGATAATTCTTCGTTCCAGTGAGTTGATGAGTAATTAGCCGCAGCTCCGGTCCGTCCGCCGGCGAAGTATAAAGCGGATCTCCCAGCTCCGGCCGTCCTCCGTTGAATGGAAACAGGTAAGGAGGTAGAACCGGGTAAGATTCGGTTCCGTGACCCGGTGTGAATCCGGGTCTGTAATTCGTAGATGTTTGGCCCGACTCACCAGTCGGATTGGTCCCATACGGATGTTGGGACCATGGTGTGGCATACCATGGGGCTGGAGGCCAATAAGTTGGCCCTGGATTCTCTACTAAAGCAGGAGCAGGCGCAGAGGTAACATTAGTTACCTGTTCTTCTAAAGTCGATCCATCTGGATGAGAAACTGAGATCCCCTGGTTCTGTGTTGATGAAATTTCTTCTGAGGGATTCATAACCTCTTTGTCTTTTGTCATGGCACCAAAGATGAACTCCTAATTGCTTTGCTAATCTGTTTTGCAGGAAGAAATCCTCAACAGCAGATCAGAAGGAAGCAATGGCAATTCAAGAAAAGTCGCGGAAGCTAGGCCAGGAAACGTAGCTCTGATACCATGACAGAAAAGTAATAGGAATTCTGGGGAAGATTGTATTTCTGACTTGTATTGAATTGTGCCATTACATTGTACATAAATAGTACAAGAAGGAAAAAATACAATAGGAAATGTAATATACATGTATTGGTGTTTCCTATTTACTGATATATACTAGAATCAATTATGTACAGAATCGGAATCTAATATATTCCAACATGGTAGAACATAGAGATGAAAGAGGATATGGAATAGTCCCCATGCTATTGCCTTGTGTCAATTTCCTTCGACGTTAGTGAATCCTTTCTCTTTTTCAGTGTTATAACATAGCGGTACGCCGGAGGACATAGCGAAGCTATGGGATCGACATTGGGTTAGGTTTTCAAGGTAGGCATTAAAAGGTCACAATATTAGAAAGGTCATAGAGGTTGAAAAATCGCTAATGGGTATGGACTCGACTCGTACATATGCAATCCATATCCATGATATATCCATTACATAGTGGAAGGTATCCTATACCATATTTATTGAGAAGATGTGTACCTACCATGTAGACTCGTGAAGTTTGTTCTTTTTTGGCTAATCAATAAATTTTCCTTAAAAATATTGAAATAAACTCATGGTGCTACATATTCTGTGTAGAACCTAATTTTTTAGCCAAGGTTTGACCAAACCTGATCGAAAATTGGGTTTGCGCTAATCAAGAGCTTTTAGACAACACTGGATTTGCCCATATTGGATGGACAAACCTTAAAATGCCAAATCTTTTGACCACGGTCGGTCATTCGATCATGAGGTGTCTGGGATTTTATAATTTCACTCAATCAATTAATTGCACCTTGAAGATCAACTAAGGCAACCCCTGGGTCGCGCAACCTCAGGCGCGACCTCAGGCGGCGGTGCCTGGGTCGCGGACCCAAGCAATGGCCGAGGTCACCCGACCTCAGGCCACCTCGCCTGAGGTCACGTGACCTCAGGCAAGGCTTCCCAGTGGCCCACCATGAAGCTCGGCCGAGCTGTACAAGGAAGAAGACGAACAGTGTTTTTGAGGGCAAAAGGGGAAAATATGATTATTAATAAGGGCAATATTGAAAAGAAAAAAACTCATTAAAGCTTAAACTAGCATTTCAAAGATCGGCATTTGGTCAAGGATACCTCCAAATGCTAAACCAAATACTTAAAATTTTTCTCAAAGGGTTTTTTGGGCTGAAAACCCCTTGGGAATGCTGAACCAAACGAAACCTCCAAACTTTGCTTTTGTCATTTTAGCTGTCAGCAGCCGGAAGTGGCCATCCAGGGCCATTGATACTATCCATTGGTCGGCTTGGCGGAGCCAGCTGAACTTGCTTGACCCAAGACCTCGATGCTTGATGCAGACAGGAACCATCTCTTCAGTCCGTTCGCTTTAGAAAACGTGTCCGAATAATTTGATAATATGCGTCAGATTGAATCGAAAAGTGATGTCAACATTTTCTGTTTTTACCCGAAATTACTCGTCCCCGCCCTGTTTCACATCGTTTGCGATGATGTTTGAATCCGTCGAAGGTGTGAGGATGTTTCTTGCTTCGCATTAACAAATTTAATTACATTATCAGATTGGCTTCTTCACACTTACAAGAGACAGTGTTTCGACATTTTCTCGCAAAAACTCCCTCCTACAAACCAAACTTCATCGCATGCTTATGAATCTCAAGAACCACCCTTCTCTCACCCATTTGTTCTTTCATTGTACCATCCGTTGCATCGCCAGCGAAGATCAACATGAAGAACCAAAGCAACCTCATCCTCTTTTCTGCTCTTTCCCTCTTCTTCCTTCTTGCGTTGCGGAGCACAGCAACATCATCCATGACCGTAGAAGTTGGTAACACCCCACCTTCTCGTTTCACTTTTGCTAAACCATACAATGTGTCCAGTATGGATTCATATTTGCTACACAGCCATGCGAAAGTTTGCATAGACAGTATTAGATGCATGATTTGTGTTAGTCCAATTCGAAAAGATGTTGCAGACGAGACACATTGTGAACTCTATTCTACCTGTGTAGAGCAATTTTTTTTTCCTCTATTTCCCTCAATTCTCGGTCCCAGGAAACCGGGCTTCTCATATTTAGAGTTACAAATATGCATGTTACCTTCAATTATATTAATTCGTAAAGCTTGCACATGGTTAATGTTCTTATTTGTAGCCTACTAAGCAGAGGCCTGGAGAGCACGATCTTTCTTTATACAGTATCAAATGAAAGTCGATGACTGTAATGATTTGTGTGGTCATGTGTATCAACTGGGGTGCGTGAAGAGGATGAGAGAGAGTTTGATTACGTAGCCGGGAGCGAGAAGGGACCGATGCACTGGGGGCAGCTGAGGAAAGAGTGCGAAGCATGCAACAAAGGCGAAATGCAGTCGCCGATCGACCTGTCGAGCTGGAGAGTGGAGGTGATTCCCAAGCTGGAAGAGATAGAGAGGAGCTACAAGTCCAGCAACGCGACCCTCAAGAACAGAGGCCACGACATTTGTGTAAGCACTATTTACATCTAAGTCAGGCTCTTCCCATGTCCAAATACGTGTGGCTTGGCTTTAACCCAACCAAAATAGCATTTCTTCAAAATAAATAAAAAAATTGAGATTACTTTTAGATAATAATTTATAAGCATAATTTTGTACCAAAATTTGGATATTCAATTAAAGCCAAAGTCTAATTTCAAATTAAACATTAAGATGAGGTTATGCCAAATTCCATCTGATAAAAGATTGATTTAATAAGTAGGATTTAGGAACTAGTGTGTGGATCTAGCAAATTTCAAATGGGTGTCTGAAATTGGAAAAAAGTGCTTTTTTTAACCAGAAAAAAAAAAAAAAAAAGTGCATGTTCAAGAGCCCAATAAAACATCTGACCAAAAAAAAAAAAAAAAAAAAAGAGCCCAATAAACCGTTGTCGCGTGTATTTAGTGAAGAAACTTTGTCAAATGTCCCTAACATCGCATGTATTGATTTGTCTATATGTTCTTTTGATCCATGACATCACTTTGACCGCCTACTTGGCTTAAATCATGATGTAAACCTTGTTTAAAATAACACCGTAGAATTTAGTGAACTTTTAAGGTTGGATTGTGATGGCTTTTCAATGGCAAAAAGTTTGGACGACCTCAAAAGCAATTGTGTATGTGTCTTCGAGAATTTGATGGAAAGAAAGAGTCCCATCTTTTATAGTTAAAACAGCAGAAGCCAAAAGTCAAATGCCAAAGTAAACACCCATTCAAGATTAGACAACTAATAATAATTTTTACGTGTGATTGAGTGCAGCTTCAATGGGACGTGGGCAGTGTGGGATCAATTAAAATTAATGGCACTCAATATTTTCTACAACAATTTCACTGGCATTCCCCTTCCGAGCATACCATCAACGGCAAAATGTTCTCTCTCTCTCTCCCCAGAAACATTGGCTATGGAATGAAATGAATCCACACAAATCTCCATCGAGCATCATCAGCATTTGACATCATTAGATGCGGTATATTAAGCCATTGTTTTGGGTTTGCACATACTTTAGGTATGAATTGGAGTTGCACATGGTTCACGTAAGCACAGATTCAGACGTTGAGAACAAGGTTGCTGTCGTTGGGCTCCTCTACGAGACTGGCCAGACAGATGCTTTCCTTTCCAAGGTAACTTCTTCACAGATGCTTTCCTTTCCAAGGTAACTTCTTCATGTGCACATTGTGTGTTATCGCCTCTTTTTCCTCTCATACATTTATCCTCTTCATTATTTCGTTTCATGTTTGAAATCTCAATATATATATTGATTATAATGAGGATCTTAAGCATATCTAGTTATTCTTTAAGAATGAAAATTGGATTTTCCGAGCACTGGCTATGTATGTCATATGAATTTTATGATCATTGAAAAGTCATGACACCAAAGTAAGCACCATTAATTAGGAATCTCCAACAATTGGCTGAGCCAATGGTCACACTAGTCAATTTAGCTCAAGCTTCCATATGTCACTTGTGATGTCATTTTCTCTAAATATTTTCATACCATAAATTACTGCTTTCATTACCATCATCTAAAGAACGTTCAAACCCCCCCACCATCGAACAAGATCCCTCTCTCGCTTCTGCGAGCTTTCTCTCTACCATCATGGTAGCGTCCACCCCCCTTTTTCCTTAAACCCTAACCCCTAAATCTCTAGTTTTCTTCCAGAATACAGTACCATTCTCCTGTGTTGGTTTCAAAAGGAAAAAAAAAAAAAGTTATGTAAGTTTTACAAATGGAAAACTCCTCAGCGATTCTCCAGATGTTTCTGGTTTCCATCAGTTGGGACGATCATGATCGACAGTTATACAGGTGAAGTGACCTTTCGCTTCCAACTTTGATTTACGTAGATCCCGTTCAGTTTTCTTGAGTTGTTGTTGGGCTGTCGAGATCGGTGTGGGAATCTGGATAAAGATGAAGCTGGGTTGTCATCGGAGTAGGGTTCTGGTTTAACGCTGATGCTGGGATGTCCTGGGAATGTTGATAGGATAGATCTGGTCCTATCCAGATAAACGATTGATAGTTAGATAAAATGGAAAGCAAAGAAGAAAACGAGATGCGAGTGGCTGCACTATGCAAAAGTCTAGGGTACCTGTGGTCTGAAGAAGATGTAGTCGAAGTGTCTGATGAAATACCTCTACAGAAAAGGGAGGAATGCCGTTGTACTCTCTTCAGCAAATTGTATTCCAGACCAAATGTGAATTTCCCTGCTTTCATCACAACAATGAAAAAAGCTTGGAAAACTGAAGGGGTTTTGTGTACTCAGAAGGAACCAGGGCACTTCACTTTTGTTTTTCAAGCAGAAGAAGACAAACAGAGAGTTATGAGGAGTTCACCTTGGTCATATTCAACTAATTTGCTCGTTCTGAAATAGTGCCTACCTGAAGTCCCTGAGCATTGCTATGAATTTAATAGGGCAGAATTCTGGGTGCGCATTGGAGGAGTTCCACCTGGTTGGAGACTAGACAAAGTGTTCACTGATCTGGGGAAAAGGATGGGAAAAGTAATTGAAGTTCAACTCGACTCAACAAATAATGTTCAGAACAGAGGAGGTAGAGTTAGAGTTGAGATAGATTTGATTTCACCTTTGAAAGCGGGTGCTATTCTGGATATTGGAAATAATTGGCTTTGGGTGGAGTTCAAGTACGAGCGTCTCCCACATTATTGCTACTCCTGTGGCAAAGTTGGGCATTATGCAACTAATTGCCTTGAGATTCCTTATGCTACTTCGCCCTAGGCAATGAATAAAAAAGGGTTATTTGGACCCTGGTTGAAGGCAGAAAATATTGATCATAGCCCTTATTGGGAAGCTTTCTATGGGAAAAGGGAGGAGGAATTGACAGTTGAAGAGACAGTACCTGCTACACCCTCCCAACCAAGTGGAATGAACTCCACTGCTCAAGGGGTAGCCTCTGACATGCAAATTGTGGCAAGCAGCAAAAAACGATCAGAAAGCAGCACAGATCAGGAGATTAACCTAGCAAGTGGAGCCACTCTAGTGGAAGACCGAGATCGTGGAAAACAGTTATTATGCCCTGAATCCCAAAACCCATAGCTATTAAAAGTTGGGAAAAGTAGCAAGAAAACTATGAAAGTACAAAAAGCAAAAAAACATAAATGCATACCAGCAATATCCCCTCTCCTTATAGATGAAGTAGACCTTCTGGAAACCCCAGTGAATTTGATCCAAGATGGACACGAATGGACTTTGGTGGCTAGCCCTAATAAGCCACTACAGAAGCCATGAAAGTCGTGAGTTGGAATTGTCAGGGGCTGGGCAACCCCCTGACAATCCAGGAATTAAGAGCCTTGATAGCTCTCGAAAGGCCCAAACTACTTTTTCTTATGGAGACGAAGAATAAAGCAACTATGGTGGAAAAGATTTGCAAAAAGCTTCAATTCCAGAATCTCTACTTGGTTAATCCAATAGGAATAGCGGGGGGATTGGCAATCATGTGGCAAGAGGAAATTGATTTAAAGGTGCAAGAAAGTTCAAAACAGTTCATAGATGTGCAATGTACTAACCCTGACAGTAAACAAATTATGCAGATCACTCTCCTCCATGCTTCTACTGATTTTGGAGAGCGTATGAACTTATGGCAAATGCTGGGTAATCTCAAACCTCCAACATCTATTCCATGGATATGTATGGGAGACTTTAATGAGATACTTTATGTATGGGAGAAAGTAGGGAAAAAAGAAGCGGACAATAGTAGAATTGCAGCATTCATAAATATGCTTCATGACCTATCTCTAATGGATGTAGACAGCCATGGATGCGCATACACATGGGCAAATAACAGGGAGGGGTCAGAGTTGGTTAAAAAGCGACTCGACAGAGTGCTCTGTACTTTAGAGTGGCGAGTTACCTTCCATGAAGCGAAGTCCGAGGCTCTCCCGGCTATTGGATCTGACCATAACCCCCTAGTCCTTAGTCTGCATCCTAGTTTTAAGAAGAGGAAGAAACAATTCAAATTGGAAGCTTACTGGACTGACCATGCAGATTATCAGAAAGCTATCCAACAAGTGTGGGCAGAAAACACAACTCAATCTTCCTCATTTGCAGGGAAGTTAGGGAGGACATCACAAGCACTTGCTAAGTGAAGTAAAGAGAGGTTTGCTAATGCTTATACACAGATCAAAGAGCTAAACCAAGCTTTAATAGCAATTACGAATCAAACAGCTCAGCATACAAGCAAGAAGGAAGTGCAGAATATCATCAGTCAAATAGACACACTGAGAAAACAGGAGGAACAATTCTATGGAATGAGATCACGCATCAAATGGATACATTAGGGAGATCAAAATACCAGATACTTTCATGCTATGACAATCAAAAGAAGGCAGCAAAACCGTATTACAATGTTGCAATTAGAAGATAATAGCTGGTGCAGGGATCCCTCAACTCTACAGCAACATATTCAGTATTTCTATGAGGATCTATATAGAACAGCAGACACAAGAAACTACCAAGCTGTACTTAATCAATGCCCATCCCCAATTACAGAGCAAATTAATGAAGAATTGGTGGCAGAACCTTTATTGGAGGAAATCAAAGAAGCTGTTTTTCAACTGGGAGCTTTCAAAGCACCTGGCCCTGATGGTTTTAATGGTATCTTCTACCAAAACTCCTGGGAAACCATAAAAACTGACCTGCAGCAACTAGTTCAGGAATTTTTCCAGAAGAGTGCTCTAGATCCCAGGCTCAATCAAACCCATATTGTGTTGATTCCCAAAGTTCAAAATCTTGAAAAAATCAGTCAATACAGACTAATTAGTCTGTGTAACTTCAGTTATAAAGTCATCTCAAAAATATTAGCAAACAGACTAAAGAAGTGGCTGCCACTTATCATTAAACCAGAGCAGAGTGCTTTCGTTCCGGGGAGGCAAATTCAGGACAATATCTTCATAGTATAGGAAGTGCTGCATCAGCTACGCATAACAAAAAGGAAGAAAATACATCAAGCCATCTTGAAGTTAGATATGCAGAAAGCATATGACAGAATCGAATGGGATTTTGTACGAGATAGTATGCTGCACATGGGCTTTAATGCTAAATGGGTCTCCTTAATTATGCAATGCATCACAACAATGTCTTTCAACGTGAAAATAAATGGAGAACCTACCTCTTTCTTCCACCCTTCGCGAGGACTCAGACAAGGTGATCCACTCTCACCCTATCTCTTCATTCTGATGTCCAATGTGTTATCTTGGCTGATGAAAAAAGCAGTAGAAGATGATACAATCAGAGGAATACAAATAAATAGATCCTGCCCTAAGTTGTCACATCTGATGTTTGCCGACGATTCTATCTTTTTTCTGGATGGAACCATTACAGAGTGCCAGAATCTAGCCCAAATTCTTAACCAATATTGTTATGCTACGGGTCAAGCCATCAATTTAAATAAGTCAGGGGTTTATTTTAGTGGTAATTGCCCAGCAACATTAAAGCACAATTTGGCTACAGAATTGAGAGTTCCTGTACTACAGAAAACTGGAAAATATTTGGGCATACCTACAGAATGGGGTCATTCCAAGAATGAGATGTTTGCATGGATTCTGTCCAGAGTAAATTCAAAATTAGCAGGATGGAAAGAAAAATTACTCACAAAGGCAGGAAAGGAAGTGCTAATAAAAAGTGTTGTGCAATCCTTACCTACTTACGCAATGTCCATTTTCAAGCTGCCCGTATCTATCTGCAAAGCCATAGAACAACGAATTGCGTCATTTTGGTGGCAAAATGATGAAGCAAAAAGAGGGATGCACTGGAAAAGGTGGGAACTCCTGAAAACTCGGAAAGATACCGGTGGACTTGGTTTTAAAGATTTGCTTACCTTTAATAGAGCGATGCTTGGCAAGCAAATCTGGAGATTAGCCAATTCTCCTTCGGCCCTATGGAGCAGAGTATTGAAAGGGATTTACTTCTCAACCGGAGATGTCGGACAGCTTCTAAGGGTCATAGACCTTCGTGGGGTTGGCACGGTTTATTGCTCGCGAGATACAATAAAGAACAATATCAAATGGTCGAGTTGGGGATGGAAATTCTATTCGTAAAAGAGAAGATAGATGGCTATCACAAGGAGTAATAGGGGGTCAAGCAAACCAAACAGAGCCTACGTTAGTAGCTGAATTGATAAACGCAGAATCTAGAGTATGGAAAGAACAGGAAATCCATCAACTCTATGAAGATACTATTGCAAACGAGATCTTAGCAATTCCCCTAAGCCAACAACCAAGGCCAGATGAACTTATATGGACAGGCAACAGTTCAGGGCAATATTCTGTTAGAAGTGGATACAACAGAGCACTGGAAATGGAAAGCAGAGCAGATCAAAAGCGACCTTCATGCTCATATCAACCACCACGTACCTTATGGACTCAAATATGGAATCTCGACGTGCCTCCCAAAATTCGTACCTTCCTCTGGAGCCTTTGTCAAGACGCTTTACCGACAAGGGAGAACCTGCATAAAAGGAAAATAATCTCATATCCACTATGCCCGTTCTGCCATTCTAGAATCGAAACAACAGAGCACCTGTTTTTCTTATGTAAATGGACACAAAAGGTTTGGGGTGAACCAATGTTTGACAAGATCAGACCAAATAGCAATATTAAACGCACAGATCAGTGGATCCTCAACGCTTTCAGAAAAGACCCACTCTCACCTGACCGCGAGCTCACTGGAATGATTCTGTGGAACATCTGGAAGGCGAGAAATAATTGGATCTTTCGAACAACAGACCCCAAACCAGAAGATCTACTGAGGTCTGCACAGGAACAACAGATCTCGTTTAGCAGAGGAAAGCCAAACAAAAACAGAAACCCTCTCAAACAAGACAAACCTGAACGGTGGTGGCCTCCGGAAGGGCAGGATCTGAAACTTAATGTCGACGTGGCATGGTGTACAGGTCAATTTCTTTGCTCAGTGGCTGGAATCCTAAGAGATTCGTCTGGAAGTGTGCTCGAGGGCTTCGCAGCTACGGCTAGGGTTTCTTCGGCAAACGAAGGAGAAGCTGAGTCGATTTTACACAGCATTCTGTTTATTCAGGAACTCCAGTTGTCGCACGTGAGGGTCTTTGGAAGCCGAACAGGGAAGTGGACGATTGAAAGCGACCGTTCAGGGGTGGTGGATATGGTCATGGGCCGGGCCGAAACCTCCTGGAACTTAAAAGAAATAGTGCTTCATTGCAGGAATGCGTTAAACCAAAGCAACAATATCTCGGTAATTCACTGCCCACGCCAAGCTAATGCCGCAGCGGATTGGATAGCAAGAAACTATAGAGTTCAATCTCTCCCTTGTAATTGGTTGAGTTCTCCCCCATTTCCTCTATGGAATATTTTATGTGCAGATCTTTCTCCATCTGCGTTTTGTAAGAATCCTTCGTGATAAGTAATAGTCAGTTATATTTTGACCAAAAAAAAAAAATTACTGCTTTCATTAACTTGCGAGTAATTTTCTCGAAGTAATACTAAATTTATTAGGACTAGTTTGCAAAGTCAATTCACAAAAGCACTTGATGGAAAACTTGTTCGCCCGTAATTGGGCACTAATACTGAGTAAATCAATTTTAGGATCATTTTAGTATTGCCTAGAATCCCTTACTTCTTATTGTCTTGGTGCAAAATCCGATGCCTCCAATTGTGAGCGACGTGTGGTCAATTGGTATTACAGTTGATTGAGAATGTACGGTCCATGACCAAAAGGGTGAGAGACAGATGGGCATGATTGATCCATCAGAGATCAAGATGGGCGGCAAGAGTTACTTGACATACATAGGCTCTCTCACCGTCCCTCCTTGCACAGAAGGTGTCATGTGGATTGTCAACAAGCAGGTAATACAGGCCCAAAAAACACGCTTTCTACCCGTAAATTTTTATGTTCTTCCGTGGTCTGTCAACCAAGAGTTTTAGCTTGCTTAACCCTTGCATTTGATAATCCAACAGATAGGCACTGTATCAAAGGATCAAATCAAGTTGCTCAGAGAGGCTGTTCATGATGTAAGCGCACTAATTTCTTGGTTACATGAATCTAGTGGTCCATGATGCTCGTCTAACTCTAAGTTGCGACTGTCATAGAAATCGCAAGTCGCGGAATCAAGTGAGTAATTAATATTCATAAATTATTTAGAAACAATCAATAAAATAAGGGGTAAACTTGCCTAGTTAATCCGGTTAGGTTAGACATGGCAATGAAACCTTCTTGGTTAGGGCAATGGAAAAAGCAAAAATAGTATGACTTGGTTAGAATTGAGCATTAACTCCTCATTTGTGAAAGGGTTGTGTTGTCCTCAAAGCATGATCCAAAAGTGGAGATCACCCATATTTAATTCTAATTAAATTTACATTTGGATGATATGTGTAGCTTGTAACTCACTAATTAGGCACGTGGTTGGAGGAAGATATCATCCCTTTTTGAGATGTATTGACATATGATGACAAATTCAAATTGCAGTATGCGGAAGAGAATGCCAGGCCTGTGCAACCGCTGAATCAAAGAGAGATCCGCCTCTACCAACCAAATGAAGGAGCAACGCCAAATTAACCATTTTTCAAATCATCGTTCTTCCTTATTGGCATTAGGGTTGCTTAAATTCACCCTGCCTCATAATCAATGTATCAACCTCCAATAATGGGCTTTTACCCCTCAAAACATTATCTCACTTTGACACAATTATATACAGAGTGATCAAACTTCCACACAAAATAGGATTTTGATAAAAGGGTGAAGTACAAAGGTGTGTGACATTAGGAGCGATTCAAGGTGGGTAAGTTCCGAAATTGAAACGTGGAACCTAACCTATAGATATCATTTTCCAAAAATTGGATTGAGAAACTGAACCAATTACATTGGAATCGGACTATAATCGAAGGCCGGTTTCCGGTTCTACCCAACAACCGGATTTGTTTTGTAAGAATCATATACTTTATTCCCTTTTCTCCCTTCTATGCCCTTGCCACTTCAAGCTATGTACGGACTCCTTGGCTATAACTTCACCAATGCTCACCTATCACCACCCAAATCTATGAGCCGCGCCACAACCTCAGCAAACGACGCCAAGAATCAACGAATGACATGATCCAAATCTGTGACGGGTTGGAGAGAGATGGTGAGGAACGACATGGTTTAGATATGTGAGAAGAGTGTTCTTCAGTCGAGATCACCTGGTCTCAAATTAGAAAGCCATGAAACACGTCCATCAATCAATGAACGCCCAGATTGGACGGGGCGCGCAAACCTCACCCAGACATTTCATCGAACACCTAAGGTACAACAACCAGAAAGCATTCGGGGCGCAAATTTAGACTAGACTCAACCATAACTAGAAAACGACAATAGGAATACATAGAGAAAGGTATGAGCAGGCCTAGAACAAGCCCAAACTGGGGCCGGCGAGCCCCATTCCGCCAATTCGGCAAAACAGGGGAAAACGAGCTCCTCCCCCTGTCGCCGAGAATGGAACCGACCAAGCCTCCGGTTTGTAGTCGGGTTTTTCAACGAATAGGCTCCAATAACGGCGGATGTTGAGGTGGTTCTGATGAATTGCTCAGACAAGAAGCGAGTGGGAAATTCCCTATTGTGCTCCTCTCTTCCCCTCTGCCTCCCCTTTCTTTCGGTCGTGCAGCAAGAAATTGATTTTTCTTGCTAAACAACATCATTTTGGTTCGTGCGGGCAAGTTGAACTCGTTAAAGACGTCGTTTTGGCTTTTTATGCAGAGTCAGACCGCGGGCAAGCCATGTCATCAGAAAAAAAATATTAAAATATTATCACATTCAAGATGAAAGTTGCCACTCAAATAAATGAACTTTAAAAAAAAAAAAAAGATAATATTTAAATGATTCGAGTAAAAACTTTAGACATTAAAGTGAGTATCGTATATAACCTTTTTGCACTTCTAGTGCTTCGAAGTTGAATGTGCTATGACTTGAGTCTTATATTTTGCTCTTACGGCACTGTACTCTCAACCAGGGGAACTGAGTTGACATGTGGTTGAGTACAGTGCCGTAAGATGTGTCAACTCAATTGTAGGTCTTTCACCCACTCTTACTCATCTCAGGTGCGGGAGGCTACTATACCTGCCTATCCGATGGTAGCCAGAACCGAAGTTCTGACATACTGTCTATCTTCATCACCGCGTCCCTTAATTCCCTATCTATTTTTTTCTCACCGACAGAAAGGGAATAGGAGGATAGCATAGGATCTCCCACCCCACGGCAGAGCTCCCACCTATTTCCTCCATGAGCCTTTTAAGGACTTGCTCAGGTCCATTTCTCCTCCACTTATGCTTTAATTTGAAATCTTATCTTGATGTCTGGGCTGCAAACTTACACCCCCATCAAATATATACCGAAGGATTTGCATACACAAGTTGATGCACCGTGGTTGAATGGTGCTTATTTATCTGTAGTTCGCTTAGCGGAAAACCTGGTGTTTCACGCTAAATCGAACCGAGCATGTGGAGGTTTTGACCCCAGCAGTTCATTTATTGGTGGAACATAGAGATGAAAGAGGACGAGGGACAGAGGATCCTTGTCTCTTTGCTAATGTCGAGTGCCACTTTACTTCAACGTATATCAAATCCCTATCCACACTCTTATCTACCCGGTAGAAGGTATCCAACAGAGAGATGCCGGTTATCCTATACCTTTAAGATGTGTATAGACTAAATAGATAAGTGATCCCTTTAGAGATATTGATATAAACTCGTAGTGCTATATATCATGTACAGGCACCTAAATTTTGACATAAATTTTAACATAAATTTTGACATAAGGTGTGACCCAAGTTGACTGGAAATATTACTTAGTTAAAATTCTATTGAAGGGTACGATTGGCTCGTGCCCATCAAGAGTTTTGCAATGATATCCTATTCGCCCACATTGGATTGCCGAGTCTTAAAATACCCTATCTTTTAACTACCACCATCTTATCAGGAATTGTGATCTAATCCAATTGATTAGTTCCACCTTCTTGACCAACTCATAAACTTTTTGATGTCGTAACAATTATGGCATAAGATTTTTAACAAAGAGCTTATCATTACTTTTGACAACAGTTATTTGCTCGACCCGATTTTTGGGATGTATCAATCCTAAAATTTTCTTCGAAATCCAACCGCATTTTTGAAAAATTGCACTCGCAAACTTTTTAGAAGAGGGGGACCCGAGTCGACAGTCAAGACTGAGCCCAAGCATTGCCACTAAGGACTTAGGCACAACTATTGAGGATTTGGGCACGAGCTTCAAGGTCTCGGCCCAAGCACCATGTACCTAGCCTAGCTGTTGGGGATCAAGTTTGGGCACTAGTGTCCAATCATAAATTAAAAAATGATTTCTGATTTTTAAAAGAAAAAGTAATTTTTCTGAATTTAATTCCACCAATTATGAAAGATGTTTTGATAATTCATTTTCTTAATGATTTAAATGTCAGAAAATGAGAAAATATATTTTGCGATGACAAATATTTTGGAGAACAAATGAACCCAATCATCATAATGCAAATTTTATATGGCCACTTTATCTACATGTTTACCCAATCTTTTTCCACAAGCGAATGTGCATATACTTTAGGGTTAATACCATGAAAAACTCTAAATTGGTACACACATGACATATTTACTCCAAATTAATTTTTTTTATCACGAAAAATCCCAAACTGATATGCATATGACAAATTTAGTCCAAAATTAATTTTTTAACGACAAAAAATCCTAAACTAATATACTTATAATAATTTTACTCTAAGCTAATTTTTTAATTGCCAAAACCCCCGAACTAGTATGTTACCTTCTGCTAAATTATATTAATACCACGAAAAATCACAAAACCGGTATCCATGACAAATAGATGGTAGAACCTCAAAATTAGTATATCCATCAACCGACACATATCATCCAGCTCAATAATTTAATGGTAAAATTTAACGGAAATGAACATAAAGTAAATTTGTCACAGATGTACCAGTTTGAAATTTTTGGAATAAAAAAATTAGTATTTGGTAAATTTGTCACTTATATACCGGTTTGAGTTTTTATATTGTATTAACTCTATAACTTAACCATGCATCCTGTACGGTAGACGCATCTTCAAATCCATTATGTGTAAGAGTAAGGACCCTATAAAGATCTCCCTCATTTCTACATTATTTATTTTTGGAAGGTGAAGGTGAGATTTCGGTCCTCTTTTCAGTGTTTATTCACACTCGGTTTATGTCAAAGTGTAGGATGATACCCACTTCTGCAAAAGAAGGCGCATTCAAAACTACAAAGTGGAACATATTCTTCAAGAAATTTCAGATGAACAACTTCACCAGCTCACTACAGGAACACGCTTCGGAAGCTCACTACAGGAACATGCTTCAAAATCTCATATTTGCAATCAAATTTGGTTTTTGCAAGTCGAATGAAAAATACTAAATGCAGGTCTCACAAAAATATTGCATCAATCCGAGCTTCTCGACCAAATATGAGTCGATAAGTTAATCTAAGAGAACCGAAGAAAATGCTAATGCCCTTTGATTTGATCAAAGCTGCCGTCAGAAACCAATATCTCATCGCCGACACACTTGAATGATGACAAGTTATGGCTTCCCTTTGGTAAGCATAAGAATTTAAACCGTACCCAAGACAGGCATAACTCAAGCGACTAGCAAACTTTTATTGAATCTGAGCGGTTACATAAAGCTGTCATTAGCCAAAAACCATGAAAAACATCAGGGGTGAAATTAGGCAACCATGAACCACTGGGGTTTGCTCCAGTGGCCATCCTTCCAACTTAGAAGGGGGAGGTGGGGGGTTCGAATCCCCACCTTCTCGGGGGTTGGGGTGAGGATATTGTAGTTTCAAGAGTGGGTTTCGACTCCCACGCCTTACAAGGAGGCATGGCAAAAGTCTAAGAGTGAGCGTTAGAATAGAAATAAAGTAGGATCAACCAAAAAAAAAAATTAGGCAGTCATGCGTTTCAGGACCATGAGAAGATCACTAGTAGTATCGGTTCTATTGGCAAGGTTAAATCACATACTCTAGATATCGACAATTGAAAGATTCCCTCTGATCAAATCAAAATAATTTTTGAAAATATGACAAGTTACAGACAAAAATGAGCTGCTCTGTGTATCGAGCAATGTTCGCCAACAATTATGGTTAGCAACATCTGAAATAATTAATTAAAATTCACTGTTGTAAGAACCCAAGCAATTGAAAAGGTCATCATCACTTTCATCAGACTTCAAAGAGTTATGAACCTCAGCATCACCTTTACCATCTTCATCTCCTATTTCCTCATCTTTCTCAAGCTTTTCTGCAGGCTTTTCTGCAGGCTTTTCTGCTTCCTCCTGCACCCAAGAAACATATCAATAAACAGCCTGATTTACCAAAGACAAAACTGCAGCTTTTACGGCATCGATAATTGAACTCCAGCCCTGTGGACTCAACAACCAATTGCTAGGGTTGCTACCACTTAAGATGCACATACTTCAATTTTAATGTTACATTTAACGAATTCCCTAGGATTATGACCCAACTAGGATTGAGCACTAGTTTAGCAGGTCAAAAAGCAGACTGATTTGGTGTCCTCCTGTGCATCCAGTGACAGTAGATAGTCAAACTTATAAATCTGATTCACTGATTTTTTATGATGGAATAATGTACAAGTCAGCGATGAGCCAGGAACCAATCCCTCTATGCAATGCAAGTGAAAATAACATATGCCACTCACCCACCATTCCATTTGTTGTATGAAATATGAATTCATCATTTACTGTATCAACCAGATTGTTACCTAAAATACGAAACTTGTACAGCATGAGACACAAACCTTAGCCCTCCACTTTTAAATGTGCACACTCAGCATCTGACCTACATGATTTTGTAGCAACATTTCATACAGGTATACCATTTATCGTCACTGTTTTCATCAAGCCATCAACAACCACACAAATAGCGGACAAACCACTAGAACAGGTTTAACTGTCAACTCAAACAATTACTTGACCAAATAGTCCACAGATCTAGTTTGACAACTGTGCACACTTCAGTTTAAAAGCTTTTTCCTTTATACATACATTGGATTCAGGTGATGATTCCCCATCCTCTTCCTCAGCTGTCATGCTTGCTGAAACATCTTTACTTGACTCTTTCCCTGCTCGGGCAGCAGCTTGGAGACGCTCAATCACCAATTCAAAATGAGAATGATCTGCAGAAATAACACGATATAATGGACATTCGCTTACATAACATCTGATTTCCTGCTAAAATAAGAAAAAGTATACCAAAGATCTAACTGAACAATTTGATTGTGGTCTGTAGGGAAAATATCACACATTGACAAGTCAACACCTGACAAGCCAAAGAAGATACTCCAACGTTGCTTAAGACAGGCAACCCATGACATTTTTAGACAAGCACAATTCTAACGCAATAGAGAAAGACAACTAGTTTTCAGTAATGATTGTCGATGAGAAGTTCCTGAATCTGGTATATCCCATGCAGCCCACAAAGAATGACTAAAACCAGGGGAAAAGAGCAATGTGAAACCATTTCAATTCGCAGCTATGCTAATGCACAAAGAAATTGCTCTAGTAATGACATTATGCTTGAAGAAGATAATGCATAATGATTCGAGAGAATGGATCTCTACTTGCAGTTCCAAGTAAAACAACTGACAATAATGTCAAACGTATTATCCTTCCAACCATCCACATCAAAACAAAAAATCCCCGCGAACAAATACAAGTGGAGTGGTGTGAAAATAACAAGAGACTCTGCACCAGGACAGGGAGGTCAAAGAAATTACTTGAAAAAATGAGCGGACATTGATAATGGCAGAGAGAATGGGGGAGGTTATTGTGATAATCTGTTATACAAGAATATTATGTCTGAAACTAAAGATGTAAGAATGATAGAATTGACATGGCTTACAGGCAAAAAAGATAGAAGGTGTCATGCATGCATTGCCATTATCTTCACTGTGAGGATTTTAGTTGAATAATATACTATGAAGCGTGCATAGTTTTAGTGGTTTGTCCATTTTTACAATAGGAAGTCAGAAAATTATACGTGTCAGGTATAGTTACTTCACAGGGTATCTATAGTAAACATAGTTAAGCCTGTTTACATTTGATTAAATGATTACATATATAGGTCAGTGATTTTATAATTTTAAGTTTAAAGGATCTCTCTATTGATGATCTATCAAATTTACTTCATATATTCCATTTGGTTTTTGAAAAATTAACTTTCCTGGTTAAATCGGGTTTTTTGGTTTTTCTGATAAAGGTAGAGATATCATTTTCCACACAAAGATTAAGGTGTAGAGAGATAAATAGTTCAGGACCATCCATTATCTTGTCTTCATTAATGCCACATCATTTTCTAACATTTTTCTCTGATAGCTATAAACAGGGAAAAAGAAAATAGACAAAGAAGCAGGAGATGTCTCACCTTTTGTACGGCTGGCCAAAGCTTCAGAAAGCCCTAACCGATTTTGACGTTCTTCTTTCTTATATTTCAACTTTATTTGCTGGCGTGTCAATTTGGGGAAGAGTTCCTTAATCATTGAGAGATCCGTTCCAAATTGCCTTATACCCTGGAACAAGTTGTGAGGCATTGAGCTAAGTATTGAACTGGTGATCCAGCAATAGGCTGCATTTATGTCTCAGATATAAAGGAACTCTAAACCCTAATCAAAACTGACAATTTTGCTGAAGAAATAATGTACCAATTCTCAATTTAAACAAAAGCAAGAAAGAAAGAGAAAAAAACAGAATTTATTCCAATAAAGATAGAATAGTCTTACTTGCTAGGTACTGATTCTTTCAAATGCTCAAGCAAAGAGGGGGATTGGGGAAAAACAATTACCGGGCAGTTCATATGCAACTAATTCCCTTCAGAAGATTATGATTTACAAAGCAAATAGAATGTGTTGTAATTTGATTCCACGCACCTCATAAAACAATTCAGTGTCTTGCTTTGACCACCTAGTGCGAGGTGTTTTCTCCATGAAAGACTGGTAATTGAAAAATAGAGGAGCCGGTTCAGCACTACAGCTGGCTTCATTTCCTTGCTCAGAAGGAAAACTCTCACCTTCCTTATGAGAAGCATCTCCTTGAGTTGATTTGTCAGCGCTGCATTGATATGCAATTAGACTCCTAACCGCGATGTACTCAGCATAATTTCACTAAGCGCATAATCAATGCAAAAGCCATGTTCCGGGTTTCTATTATCTCTATTTTGGCCGTTTAGCATATAAACTACAATTAAGTCAACTTAATTTTTCTGACTGTTAGTCTCGGCATAGGACTCAAATTAAACTGTAGAATCTAAACAGACTCCAAAATTTCTACTTTCAATGAAGAAGTGGCCCCGTTAATCAGCTTTTGATTTTTCTTCCATTTACTTGGCATTTTGCTAGACATATCAATTAACGCTCAAATCAGATGTTATCATTATTATACACTATCCTGCTCTGAAAATGCATCAACAGATGATTGCCTATATCAGAAATTAAAAACAGTATAAGCAGCTTTTGACTCCTTCCAAGATCTCAGAAGGTCGCAAAAGATATTATGCATCATGAGGGCATGATGTGTCATGTTCACAGCAGACAACCCAGTGCCACAGGGTAATGTTCACTCTCTCAACACAAGCCGCCACATATTTTGTTTCTCAAAATCTGTTATTGGAAAAAGAAATTGCCAGAGTTCATCCAAAAAGAGCTTCCAAGAAACTATGTATAAAACCAATCAGCTAAACCAATTATGAACAAACTTCAGCAATAACTTCTTGCGTTGTCAAATAAAATAGTGGAGGCAAATATCACAGTGGATTCAGATACCTCTGATTGCTTGAATTAAGTTTTGATGGTTTTGCCTTTTTGACCTGCAAAACAACACACATATAAGCACCAGAATGAAGAATAGCAACAAGTCTCTGGATCAGAATTCAAAATAACCATTAAAAAACTAAAGAATATTATTTTATACCGTTAAACGCTCCTTATGTTCTGCAAGAAGAATTAGATCCTTAATGCGCAACTTTCGATAGTCAATTTCATCCTCCGGGGTTTGAAGCAGAACCTTATCCACTATATAAGAGGTAACGATATGCATGTGGTGAGAGGGAGAGAGAGAGAGAGAGAGAGAGAGAGATCAAACAGGAAATTCTCAAACACCCATAGATGTTATTACCACATCTTTTGCCACGTCGAGTAGAGTGAGAGAATTTTTTGCGAGGTTCTCCAGTACTTTTTTCAGATGCTTTATTGGCCTCTTTCTTTCTTTCTTCTCTCTGTTTCTTAGCCAACGGTCTCTCTGGCTTTCTTGGAGTACTTCTCTTCTGAGAGGAATTCCGTGGCCTATATTCATCACCTTCATATGGTTCATCTCCATTGGAGGGACTATGAGAATGAGCTTCAGCTGAGTTGTTGCCATCAGAGTGAGCCTCGTCATCAGACGCATCAACAAGTTGGCTTGGAGTAGGACGCTTTCTCAACTGCCTTGATGACATGTTCCCTTCACTCACAGTATTAGACATACAGGATTTATCTTGGATCAAACGAATATCCGACGCAGCCCAAGTTTCTATATGGTGATGACTCTGCACAAGCCAGTTAAAAGATTAAGTAGGGCCTGAAGATAAAATCAGATATGCACGTTAAAGCATTTTAATAGTAAACTAAATCTTCATCAAATAGCTTAAACTTTCCCCTAAATTGCATGTATTATATTAATTTTTACATTGTACCAGATCAGAAGGTTGTGATCACTTCAAAACTAGAGGTATTATAATCAATTTCAATGGCTTGATCCTGACCAAATTCTGGCTTACATGTGAAGTGAAGATTTAAAAGCATGTCACTATTAAACCACGCCTTCATAAGCCAGCTTAAACTTTGTGCAATCATGCTTTCTACCGTAGAGATGTATTCTCATATGCCAAACTCGTACAAATATTATCAAAAAACAAGACTCCTGTATAGCTGAATCACTAAATGTCTACATGCCAATATGCTTCATTGCTGTCTTGATACAATTGAAAACCAGCACTTCATACAATTGAAAACCAGCACTTCAGTCAAATGATTACCAAATCAGGAGGCACATCAGAAACATCCACCGTATTTGTTGAGATGAGTGTATCTAAGTGTGATGGTTCATGAAAGGTTGGATTTCCGAAAGTACTATCTTCCAGTGTTACGGATGAGTAATCGAAAATATCATCAGGTATGGAGGCAGGAGCTGAGCCTTGATCAAGATGGGTTTCGCACAGAACTAGATCCTGGGGCAGATTACCAGGCTCAACTTCTGAATTAGTGATGCAAAAAGTACGTTTCCCTTCTCCACTTTGTAATTCAGTCTCCAATATATCTTCTCTCTCAGACCTTCCTAGAATTAGCAATTTTGCATAAATTAGACAGCAGATGCAGCAAATAAGTGGCAAGTGAACTGCACTCAATAAGCAAAGCCAAGACCAATGCCTGATGCAGTGATCCTCTCACACGAACCGTCTGTAGTTTGCACATCAGGAGAAGTCTTTGCTCCCTGCACAGAACCAACATTTATTCACTAAATTAAGGTCAATTATTCCATGTTAAAGAGAGAAATCTGCAAACATGTACAGGTAGTCACCTCTGTTTCTGACCTGTCCTTGTCAATACAAGAATCCCCACTAACAGAAGCAGCACCTCGCCCATCAATTGCCATGTCTTGGGTCTCCTTTTCACAGAAACTAGAATGGATGTGAAGTTGTGCAGCATCACTTACACTGGCTCCGATCAATTCAATGTAATCAGAAGCTGGATGATCTGAATCTCTTGTTCCATTTATGTCCCTCGAAGGAAGAATGGCTGTTGTTTTCTGACAGCAAGGTTGTATCCACCTGACTAGTATCACTAATATCTGCAGACACAAACTTGTTTCTATGATCAGCATCAGCATCAACTTTATTGTGGGACTCATTTGCCTTGCAGTCAGTGAATGAAAGAAAGTGATATGATCACCATTATTCAACAACCACAGGGCAAATGAGTCCCACAATAGATTTGATGCTAATGCTCATCATGAAAACATGTTTCTGTCTGCAGATATTAGCAGTACTAGTCAAGAGAATGCAACCTCATAAAACAAAACCCAAAACTCAGCTAAGACATGGGCATTTGTAAAACATCAAGTGTGATAAAATTGGGGCTTAGGCTTGGGTTGAAAACTTGCCACAAGCCTTGAGCGTGATAAAATTGTGAAAAGTGCCACTTGGTTCAGACAAACATTAACTCAGTTTGATATACAGAAAAATGACAAATAAAATACATATCATAGTTCATACCACTGGTTGCAAGTGGCTGGGGGAGTATATTGCTAATGAGATCATCATCCATCCCTGCATCCATCTAAAGCCAAAAGCATCTTCTAGGTTAGAAATCTATGAAGCATTGTAGTGCAACACATTTAAGTCAGTTATATTTTGTCCAGCTCACCTTTCCATTAAATTCTTCAAAGACAAAAGAATCCTCAACATTTTGATTTGGCACGACCACATCAGAAGGTAGGGCGTCTGAGGTAACAACATCCAGTTGGACCACAAATTCAGATGAAGTATTCACCAGTCCCATGTGGTCCACTGCCAGTTGTGAACTTTCACTGCTCCTAGGCACCATTTTCTCAAAGCTATCAAGTGAAACCAAAGGTGAAGCATTGGGATCTGTCAACCTATCATCTTTTGGACCAACGTTCTCCGATGACTTTGTCGTGTCTGACACGGCAGTACTTGGTGATACGGCCTCTTTCTGGTCTTTACCAGGAAGGATTGAAGTCCCCGATGAAGATGTTGGCTTTCTCAATGCCAGTCTTCCCTTGGGTTGAAACTTTCCAGCAGCAGTACCTAGCAAGAACTTGACATTAACCCCCCCAAAATCATGCTAGATATCAACAGTAAGTCACATTAAAGACAAAAACCTTCTTACCTCGCTTTACTGCAGGTATAGGAAATAAATCTTCAAAAGGATCCATTTTGACAAGCTTCAAGTCTGTTGCCACAGTCAGAAATATCCTATAAACTAGTCAGAACTTGCATTTCTTAAAAACATAGACAAGCTTTCTTCGAGAGGCTCTGAAAATAAGCATTGGATGACAACTAGAGAAAGACCATAGACATAAACGAAGAACAGTTCTAAAAATTCCCAGAACCATGATTCCACCTCGAACATATATATTTTTCATTCTCCGAAAATCCCCAAGAGACAACAAAAAATGGCCATATATTGCAATTCCTCTAAGAATCACCAAAAGCATAATGCGACTTACCAGCAATTTTCTTTCTCAAATACCTCCTATGTCATATAATGGAAACAACCTCACGGAGCCACAAGCACGAACAGAATTAATCTCAGAGGCAGGGCAAGCTACTTCGGCATCAGCAAAGAACAGACACAAGAAGCTATTTCGGGTTGCCAAATAGTAGTACACCTTGAAACCCAATTCAACAATACCCTTGCCTCGCCACAACTAACAGAACTTCCTCCGAAACTCACAAACCGACTTTCCAACACTCGACCTCAAGCTCTCGATTCGACCTTTCTCGTTCCAGACAAAAAGAGAACTGACACGGTACCGCAGGCCACGTCAACTCGCATAAAGCCCCCAACTTTCTGATCCTAGGTATGCCAAGCCATCATCATCACCGCTCAGTCTCAAAACCCAAAATGAGAAAAGCAAAAAAAATTGGCATTCGCTGAATGAAGACAATCCAAGACCTCCAATTTCACAAAACCATGACTACAGACAATCCATGACATTATCGCTTCCCCCCCCCCCAAAAAAAAAAAAAAAAAAATCATCTCGTCTAACGAATGCATCATACGTATATCGATTTGGCCCGACTTGCCCAATTCTTGCAGAACTTTCTCCCTTCACACCCCGTTTTTTCTCGGCAAAAAGCTCAGAAACCGCCAAGAAATACTAACACACAGCGAGAGAAGAAGCGAGAAACCGTGTATCGGAATTTACCTAGCGAAGCAGAGCTGGTTGGTGGGTCGTGGCTAGGGTTTTACGCTCGAAGCCAAGGGGATTCGAAACGAAACCTGGACGTGGGAAAAAACAGCGGATGGAAACGGGGCTGATTCCGCGCACTTCCCGAAGAAGTCGTCGTCGACGATTGACGATCGCCAGCGAAGACGAGCGGCGTACTACGGCGGCGGCGGCGGCGGCGGCGGCGGAAAAGGAGCTCCTAGATTTTCTTCGCCCGACCGTCCATCACCGCGCGCGCGCTCTCCCCCTTCGCTTCTCTACGCGGTGTGCGGGTTCCTCTTCAGTAGCGTTGAGCGAAGGAGAGAGAGAGAGAGAGAGAGAGAGGGGAGGGACCGAAATGGGCTTCTCTAAATGTGGGCTTCTTTTGCTCTTCATGGGCTTTCAGGTTCCTATTGCTACTCATGGGCTAAGGTTTGCAATAAGTGGGCTTCATTATCATCTCGTGGCTTCTTTGGTGAGCAAGCTTGTGGGAGTAAATTGATGGGCTACAATTAAGGGGGGATAAATCAACTGGAGGAGCCCTTTCTGCCATTGGCTTTAATTAGGGATAAGCGCATTAAAAATCCTAAATCAGAAATAAAAAGATTACAAATCATAAAACTTATCATGAAAATATAATTGATAACTAAAACTTTCAAAGAGTGCAATTAAGTTCTAAAACTTATCACGGAGTGTAATTAAGTCTTAAAACTTTCAAAAAGTACAATCAAATCCTAAAACTTGTCAAATTTGTCTAATCTAAGTCCTTCCATTGATTGCACTTTTTAAAATTTTGGGACTTAATTACACTTTCGTGACAAGTTTTAGGACTTGATTTGACATTTTGAAAGTTTTAGGATTTAATTGCTCTTATAAAAGTTTTATGACTCAATTGCACTTTCGTAATAAGTTTTCTCTTTTAATTGTTAGGTTTTCCCTCTGTATTATCATTGTTTTTTTTTATGCATATTTGATTTATCAATTAAAATTCGGGTGTCAACATTGGGGGTAATCGATTCAAAGGTGAGTAGGTTTTAGGCCTGGATTTTGTACCCTTTCTTGTTATAACCGATTGCCTTTTTTTTGGACTATGTATCCTACTCTTTTTGCATTGAAATCTATTTTGGAATCTATCTTGTTTTTCCGATCCAATTCCAAGGTCTACCATATTTGCACTAGAACCTATTTTGCAACCACACAATATCCCATATAGCTTCGAATTTTACATAAATATGTGAGAAAACAAGAACATAATCCTCCTAATTTGTATTGAAGCATTAAGTATATGTAATTAATAAGTACATGAACTTTTTGACTAAACAAAAAATTAAGGATCCACAAGACTAATTATTATAAACAAACATTACAAGACAAAGTAAAAATCTTAAAATTGCATAACCATTAGTAGCAAACATAGGTCTAATATTAGCAACTGCTACAAGAAGCTATTCATTTATCTAAAACAGTTAGCAAATCTTTTTTTAACACTAGTAAAAACCGATTCCAAAACCAGTCCAATCAATCCGATTCCTGGGTGGGACTTTACTTGGAACTGGGAATTAGACAAGTTTCAATCGATTCCTAGAAAATGGAACACATTCCTAGACCGATTCAAACAGGAGCCTATTCCTAGATCTATTTTCCGAGTGGTCCGGTCCGGTTCCTAAGTAAACTCAATCCGGTTGCACACCCTTATTCAACATTACTAACATAAATACACAGTATCTCGTGTATGCAATATATTGACGTTTGGAAGTTTAAGTAAATATGTTATCTCAATGTAATGAACACGACATGATCATTTTGCTATATTTGTTGTCGTATTTTATCGTAATTACTGGGCTAATATTGGCAGTAAATGTGAGGTTATTTACTGAACATGGTGAAGACGTGTGCAATAGCACGTGCTTTAGATAAATCAATGGTGGACTAGAGATAAAAAAAAAAAAAAAAAAAAAAAAAAAAAAAAAAAAAGACAGAGCCGCAGGGAAAGGCCTACTTGCAGATATTGAGTTACGACTCATATCAGAGCACTAACCCAATTTATGGGTCTAGTGGGTCTACAGGGGTCTCAAGTTTATCTCTTGGCATTGGTTATGGGTCAATTGAGAGATTGACATATGTAGAAACAAATTAGACAGTTGTAATTTTCAACTAATGGGCAAATTCATGAACATGAAGAAGAACTTCAAGGGGGGGCTAGGGAAAAAATTTAAATTCTTGAGTTGTTGCTGGAGATACCTGGCGAAATAAATGTGGAAGTTTTAAACGAAGTAGAACCATAAAGGAGGAGGAAAGAGGCACTAACAATAGCCAATGCGAAGATAACGCGGAGTTTGGGAGAGAATACTTTGAGTGCTGTGACTATAATTGGAGTTCTATCACGAGTGATAAGCAGTTAGAGAAAGAAGTGGTTGTAAGAACTAAGAGCACACATGAACCCTGTAGACACTTATTTGATGGGAAAATTATCCAAATAGTCCTAAACATATTGTATTTTTGTCAATTTAGTCATAAACTCTTCAATTTTCTCAATTGACTCATAAATTTTTTTGTGTTTTGCTAATTGAGTTCATCAAGTTAATTTTAATCGGAATCGCCTACGTAGCACGGACAATATGACGTGGATAATTTTTTAATAATATTTTTTATTATTTATTTATTTTTTTCTAACCCTAGTGAACCCTCACCGGCCGTAGGTGAGGGCTGGCAACCCTCTCCCAATCTGAGTGAGGACACCGCTACCTTCGCTGACCATGGGTAAGGACCTCTGCACCCTTGCGAAGATCCAAGTGAGGGTCGCAATGCCCTTGTTGGCCAAAAGGCAAGGGTTGTGGCTCTAACTTGGATCTGGGTGAGGGCCAATGCCCTCGCCTATGGCCGAGAAGAGTTGGCCCACAACCTTGTTGGCCTAGGGTTAAAAAAGGAAAAAAAAAAAAAAAGAAAAATAATTAAAAAAATTAAAACATTATTAAATATTATCCAATTTTGCACTAGCCGTGGCCCATAAGATGGTTGGCTTTGACATCAGTGATTTCTAGTTAAAATTGATCGATAGAATCAAGTGGCAAAACATGAATAAGTTTAGGACTTTTTAGATAATTCCCCCCCCATTTGATGGCCTTAAGCAATTTGAGGAAGCTATCAACAAATATACCGTCATCGAAAGAGTTAATATTGATTTTATCAAGAATAACAACGTGAGAATAAGGGCCAACTGTAAGGTTAAAAATTGTCACAGGCTTATTTATGCTGCTAGAGATAACAGCACAACCTCGTTTGGGATAAAAACCTTCAAAGATGAGCACGTGTGCACTTGATCTCCCCAAGTGAAGAGGATTGCATATACATAATTGGCACCACATGGCTCAGAGTTTCCTTTCTCATTGGTTAAAAAGGGGAGGGGGGATCAGCAGTCACGACACCTTTTGCACGTTACCACTAACGTCCTACACTATCTATAAAATATTCGACTTAAACCATAATTAATCCGCACCACACAAGACATGAAAGTTCTCAATCAGCGATCTTGTCATTATAACCTCATTAAAATGCTTATAGTTAAGAAATCTCTTCACTCACAGTGTGACTTAAACTCATGACTTTATAGAAAAAAAAAAGGCGGTTTTGTATTAGGCCAATCACTTTGGTAGTGGCGTTCTAATTCTGGACATGGGAATTGCCTGCTATGTCCGTATAGGATATATAATATACAATGTTATTTTCCGACAGACAGATGCTCAATGTGATTAATATCATAGAATTAAGAGAATCTCGGTGCCTTCATTTATAATTACACGACAGAGCTTTGTGTAAAAATATTAATATATAATGTTCAAATCGGGTAAATTCATGAACCCGGACCTCATATCTGTGCATGCACCTCCGTACTTTACGGGAATCAAGGACAAACAAAGAATCATTTCAAACCGTGTCCTCAATAAATAAGCTCGAAAGGACATGATAGATCATCGATCTCTTGTCTAGGCCTAATATAGTTAAATTAGAATAACCATTCCATGAAAATATTTAGGGTTTTTTTTTGGGGGGGAGATTTTGTTATTATTTCTTTATTCCACATCAACATTGAGTTGAACAAATATGTTAGATTGTTAGTGTGGCATTTAGGGAAAAAGTACATAAAAAAGTCCTAAATCATTGCATTTGTATCATTCGGTCATAAACTTTTTAATTGGATCAATTGATTCTTTAGTCTTTTTACATTGATACCAGTTGAGTTCATCTAACAAATTTAGGCAAGAAATTGTTGACATGGAAGCCATCTATCCTATGTTGCATGACTGGTGCTAATGTAAACATGCTATAAATTTTTTCAATATTTTTTGAACTTTTCATTAATTTTCTTCTTATCTTTTCCTTCTTTTCTTTTTGGTTTCCTTTCTCATTTCTTTTTGCTAATTGCCAACCTTTGTGATGGTTGACGCAAGTCACTAGTTGTCAATGAGGGGCGATGACCAAAATGCCTTCACTGGTCTTTAGCAAGGGACAAAGAGGGCTGGGTGAGGGTCCCCTCACCGGATCTAGTGGGAGGACCTTCACCCGACCCTTGCCATAGATCGCTAAACCATCGCCATCGCCAAAGGTCCATGAGGGCATCCTGACCCTCGTCATGGCCTCCTCTACCTTTGGTGATGGCAAGTGGTCTTGCCCAAGCTAGGCCAACCCCACCTGTGGTCATTGGTCTCCACCTGCCATCATAGAGAGTGGCGATTGGTGAAGGAAAATAAAGAAAAAAGAAAAGAAAAAGAGAGAAGAAAAAAAGGAAAAAAAAAAAAAAGAAGGAAAAGAGGAGGAAAAGATAAGAATAAAGGAAAATAAAATAAAAGAATAAAAATTTTAAAAATATTTGAAATTAATTAAAAGTCTACATTAGCGCCAACCGTTCCATGTATGACAATTGGCATTTACATTAACAATTCTCGCAAACCTTGGACTTTTGAGTTACAAGTGATACAGAGTAGCTACAGCTTAAATTGAATATTTTATAGCAGGTCTAGGACCTTTATGGTAGAGTATAAAGGAAGCCACTAGTGTTGGCCACCCTTCTTGACCAATTATCCTATCCAAATATAAATGTTTCGATAATTGTTTCGTTCAAAGTCAAGTATATAAGCATTATTTTGTGTATAGGTATATAATTCGGGTGGTTTTACTCAATCCATTGCATAGTTGGGGGAATATGTGGTGCCAAGTAGTGGAGGCATAGTGGAAGAGTCGTGCGAATTTACATTAAAAGTAATGTGAGCTCTAGAAGCAAGAATAATGGAGGTAGTCGTGGTGGTTAAGTTCACCAACCGAATCCCCCGTTGCCAAAAAATGAATCGATGCTTTGCTTTACTTTGGTTCGAATTGCTACTAACGTGCCCTACTACTTAAACATAGACTCTCCAATTTCCATTACCACAGGAAAAAAAAAGACCCTGAAGAATCGAGAAAATCCCAATTTTTCAATGGCATAATTCTGTTAAGTCCAACCTCTTGATCTATATAGGTAATTATGATTGAGAGCCAAGTTAACATAGTCGGTGGGTTTTCCTTTTCTCTTTGGTCAAAATAGTTGGTGGAATTTGAATAAATGACTTTCAGGTTTTAAGTCAAAAGTTTCTCAAGGATGCTTGGATAAATTATGCCAATCCTAGAGGTTCATAGATATTATCCAAATAAAATCAGCTATTACGCTGATCGTGAATTTAGATCACAAGAATATGACTGCATAGATTGAAACTGTGAACAAGTTTCGTGTCTAGAGACGCACAACATAAAATTAGCGGGCTAACTTCTATTTTTCTCTATTACCATTGAAGAAAAGGACAAAAAAGAGAACAAGAAAAGTCAATCTTGCTGTTAGAAGACAACACGGGACACCAGCCGAAGCATAAATGCACATGTTACTTGAAGAGAGAGAGAGAGAGAGAGAGAGAGAGAGAGTGGAGCTCCTTGATGCTGCATGTGTATTGCCGATGGAAGTCAATAAGCCCATTAAAGATTGGGAAGAAAAATAATCAATCGATATCGGTGTTAATGAAGTACCCGGACTTTTATACACACCCTCGAATCGATCTTACAGAAAAACTACTTAGTTCTTTTTAAATTAACTATACACGTACAAGAAAAATTATGCCGTAATATATCTGGGTAAATTTATAAAATAACTTTGTGAGCATATCATATATGTCACGGTACACTAAAATTGTTAGATATGATGAGACAAAGATGATATCTAGATAAAACTTTCATGATATATCGATATAGATACAGTTTATTGTAATGTTACAAACTTACTGAATATTATTATTATGTGATTTGTGTTGAAAACTGCAGGATTACTTTGCTAATATAATTGATAAAAAAAAGCTCCCCTAATATAAAGTGGATGGATGAGTGTTGGACTAATTCTTTCTGGTTCTTCAATCCATCTGAACATGGTTCTGTGGTCCACTAGATTTTAGCTGCTATGCTCTCCAACAGCAAGCACGTGTCCATATGTTTAGTTCTTCCCCTCAATGAGTGTCCTTAATTATTGGCAGATCATAGAATATCGTCACCATTATTGGATGTTATTTTTGTATTGGGAAGACAACCGGGTACTATCTTTCACAAGCAAAATGAAATATAAGAAAATGACAAAAGTGAAAGGTCAACTGCCCATGATTTCACTGGTTAACTAATGGTATCTTCTGTAAGAAAATCAAAGATCTAATACCCTTATATAGTACTTAAAATACCTAGACTCAAACCAAAAGCACGTACCTTGTTTAGCCGATCGTCACCTCGATCGATACAGATGAAACTGCATGAGTCTGACTTAGACTTTCTGTCCCATTGATGGATAAATCATAAGTCTTTCAGCCTTAGAATTGGAGAGAAGACCACAACCTATCTGTCTTTATACTAAAGTATTATCCTACACTAACTGTCCAACCACGTTTTTTTTTTTATTGAAACCAAGGTGTGCTAAATCAATATAAGTTGATCACTCGACTATATATGACCTATCTACTATTGTCTTGTATGTTCTATTTACTTCACAATAGCCTGCTAACCTTTATAAGAATTTCCAACAATCTCCATTAGAGTGTGCTCCGTTGCATTTGATATTTTCACAACGAAGTATTATCGTCACTTTACTTCAAACTTTATACTCTAATACATGCATGAGCCAGAACTCATCAGCGCGAGATAGAGTGAAAGATGTATCGCAAATATCTAAATATTCAACTCAAGTACAGTTTCTGCATGGGTAATTTATCATTCTTTAATATAGATGGTGTGCTTAGTTACGTCCCTATCGGAAATATTCAGCAGGTCGCGCTGAGATCTGCAAGAATAGAATGATCAGCTAGCTAGCTTCCGAGTTGGTAACTTGGTATTAAATGGTGGGACGAATGGGTGGCCAATCAAGCAGGAATTGGCGAAACTGACTGGAACTCTGTATAATATAATATAAGCAAAGAAGGAAACGGAAAATGGAGTGAGGAGCACATATTCTGGCGGGGGGTTCCAGGCTTGCAAACCAATCCTCCAGTGAGAATCGTTGGCCAAAAGTAAGGAGCTTGCTTCGAAGCCACCGTATAGTCCCGTCCCATGCCCAGAAAACCAAGGAATAACACCACCACCACCCCCCCTCTTTCTAGTTGACTTGTAAACTTAGAACATCGCTGAAGTACGTCAATTAGTCTCTTTTTTTTATAAACTATAAAATGGTATCTGGCCCGGTACTCATCCATCTTGACTAGTTCACTTTCCTGAGCGATCTAAAAGGCAAATTACCCTCTATCGGCATCTCGATATATTCAAAATTTTACTCTTTAAAATGCTTTGGACAAATTTTAAACTTTGAGATCAAGAAGAAGAGTAAATGGTATCAATCATCTATACCCAAAAAAGAAAATACTAGAAGCAAATGCGATGCAATCAATGCAATATGACATACTTGCATACATGCTCATAAAGTAGGATGGAATTTATAGCACGCAAAAAAATGGTGATGACTTTGACTATATTTATCGCATAGAATGCTTCTTACCCAAGCCAATACCCTGTTGTTTGGTCTTAAGAATGTAATATTTCTAGTTGATTAGTATACTTTTTGAATTTGTACTGTCTCATACGTCGCTCTTATGTAATGGATATGACTTCCAAGGTTGGGAATGCGAGGTTGGCAAGGCAAAAAAAACATATTTGCACCGTCTCACTCGCACCAAAGAATAGAAAGCGGCTTTTAGACTCAAGCTCACACCAATCATTGCCAATATATAGATATCAACCCCACCACCACCGTTACAGGAACTCTCTCTCTCTCTCTCTCTCTCTCTCTCTCTCTGTGGATCATGACGATGGAAGTTCAGGTGTCCAACGAATCGCCGGATCGTCACCAGACAAACACCGACGCCACGACCGTCAAGTTCAAGGGCAAGCGCACCAGGCGCCAACGCCCGCCGTCTCCCCTCGCGTTGACCATGGCCTGCAGTAGCAGCTCCGATTCCGAAGCAAGGACGGCCATCACCCGCCACAAGCTCGACGAGGACGAAGACTCCAATCCCACCACAACTGCTACTGCTACGGTGTCGCGCCACTCTCCCGAGAGCACCAAAGAAGAAGAGGAAGACATGGCCAACTGCTTGATACTCCTGGCCCGCAGCCAAGGACCGATCGCCCCGAAAGACAAGGTCGAAGCATCATGCACCTTCTCGTGCAAGACTTGCGGCCGGAGCTTCCCGTCCTTCCAAGCACTCGGCGGGCACAGAGCCAGTCACAAGAAGCCCAGGCTCAGCGACGAGGACAAGAACAACAAGCCCATCCACGTCACGATGAAGGGCAACGATATCGGCGACAAACAGCCGACGGTTGATGCATGCACGGCTCTTTCTCTGCAAATCACGCCTGCCGGAGGCCCTGCCACGTTGAGCTCCGGGAACAAGTCGAGCAACAAGGTACACGAGTGCTCGATATGCGGGGCCGAGTTCAGCTCGGGTCAAGCACTGGGGGGTCACATGAGGCGGCACAGGCCGGTGACGTCCGGGTCAGGAGCCAGCAACACGGAACCCGAGATCAAGAAGGGAAGACAGGGCCAAGGATTGCCGGATTTGGATCTGAATCTGCCGGCGCCGGCCACGGAGGAGGAGGAACGGGAGGCGGCCGCCGAGTACGCTTTCGCGTCCAAGGAACAAGTTCTCGTCTTCTCCACGTCTCCTCTGGCCTTGGTGGATTGCCATTACTGACAAGCAACTTCGTGTTATTCTTTTCTTTCTCTCTTTCGCTTCTCGATCTGCCTTTTGGCACCAAAACTCCGCTGTGGAATTGACGTGATTCATTTATTTATTCTTTTTTAAAGAAGAATTAGCACGTCTTCTAACATTGACATATACACTCTTGCTAGAGATACAGCACGCTATGCCTTTTTAATTATCAACAAAAAATGGGATGATACTAACAATACTAGGAAAACTGAGGGACCCGTCAGCAAAAAAAGGGATTGGGCCTGGCCTGGCCCAGGGGACCTGATGCGATGGTGCAAGCCCGAAATTGTTTTTTTTTTGGAGTGGGCCGAGTCCAGTACTTGGGCCCGTGTAGACTAGGGTCATATGAACCTAAAAAGAAATCCGATAGTCATTGTGCTAGAGTGCAAATTATAACCATTTTATTCTTAGACATAATGTCTGCCTAGAAATAGATTTTCCTAGATGAGTTTTTAAACAAACATACTCATTTAATAATGATACAAGATTATATTTTCGGAAGAAAAATTCATTTGATAATAACATAAAATTTCTCTCTCGTGGTTAAGCTACAATAAACGGTGAAGGGTAGCGAAGGATGATAGACGGCCACTAAAGGTGGCGGGCGGCGATGAGTGAGCGGCCGGTTAGTATCAAGGGCGAGCAATGAGAAGAGTTTTTATTTTTCATTTCTACTTCAGAAATAGAAAAGTATAAAAAAATTTACTTCTCATTTATGTTCCAAACCTATTATTGGACTAAAAATTTGTTCAAAAAATAGAAAAATGAAATTACGTTCTCAAATGAATTTCTATTCCTACATTGTTCTTGGGAACAGAAAAAAAGATCTAGTAAAAAAGAGAATGGTTATCATGCGCACCTTTAATAAACATAAAAGAAAGTTTGAAAAAATTACCAAAAAACTACACCTCTCTCCCTTTCATTTTTACCACTCTCTCACAAATTATCACTCATGAATTCTAAAAAATTTAGACTTCCTAACAACTTTTCGCTTAGTGTATATGATCTCCCTCGCTATTTTGATCTTGAAATGGACCACAATCGACATTAAACCTGCTTCCCAAATGGCGAGCCAATAACTTTAGGTTGGTAGTGACACTTCTTCAACTCCTCCGCTGCCTTGGTGGCGCAAGGAACCCCCCTACATGCTTATTCCATTTGAGTAACAATAAGAATGCTACGACAATGACTACGGCAAGACGCAATAACTAGATGATTATTCAGAAATGCAGGGGCAACAATGGGCCACCGCCCCACTCCAAGGTGATGCCGACACCCTTCCCCTCGGCAAAACCCTACCCCCGATGTTGATTATTGACAAACCTCAATTGATGTCTCGTAGACTTCGCAACAACAAATGCTTCCGTTTGGAAGAGACTTGAAATCAAGGCCCTCCTTGATGGTATGAAGTTCGCGGTATGGGCAATCTGTGGGAATAAATTATCCACCCAAACCAGGAGGTGAGATATGCCGTTTGAGGAGGCACCAATAGAAACGTAACGCTCAAATGTTTGAGCTCAACACAAGCTTAGCTAGTGCAATGGGACGCACCAGTAGCTTGTTCAAAGAGCTGAAGATTCGAGGTTTGTGCAGTATATGGAAAGCATACTGCCATAGCATTGTAAATTTATGCTGCAGTCAGCGAACACGAGGAACTACGAGAGACTTCACAAAGAGAAAAGAGTATAATTAGTGCATCTCCTATCCACAAGTAACTTTCGAGTCTCATTGATTTCGGATTCACAGACAAGTCAAATTGGCTCCGCGTATTCTTGTATCCCAGTCCTACTAGATCTGGCCAGTTCAGGAGTTGAACCATCAAACTTTGTCGTTTAAGATGTTGCCATATCTGCATAATTCAAATAATATATGTGTAGAAATCACGAGAGCAATCTATGACTTTGGCATATCAAATGAAGTCTTTTCCATTGCCTTAGACAATACTAGTGTGAACAAGGCTGTCACTAGAACTATGTTCACACAGTTCATGCCGGTTTGCAATGATATTTTCTTCAATGCACGATCCATGTGCCACTTAATTAATTTTTGCGTGCAAGATAGATTGCATGAGTTGCACGATTCCACACATTGTACACAGAGGTGGGGCAAGTATATTAGCTCCAGCGCATCATGGGTACAAGACATGGAGGTGTTGTGCATGCAAAGTGGAAAGAAACAAAGTAACTGCCGGCAAACACGAAAACTATCGGGCTACCAAAAGAATCGATGGATTTTGGCTATTAATAAATGAATCACATTTGCATGAGTTCCTCGTAATATGAAATGGATTTTGGTTTATGCTTACATATGATTAAGTAAGGTGTGAGTTCCTTATGTTATGTAGTGAATCTTTACTTACGCTTGCATATTATTGATTGAGGATTTCTCATGTTCTAACCAAGACATAGCTTTTGTTTTACTATTGATTTGCCATCGATAAATGTTTTGGACAAGTTACATGCTTGTTGAAAGGCAATGCATCCTCCTACCCGAAAATTAGTGGGTTTACTTAATGAGTTATACTCTTATGTTATCTTTTTTAGACTTGTATGTATAGATTCACCACCTCCATGCTTCATGTGTTTTGGGGTGCCGATGAGCATGGAAGTTGCGATTATGGATATTCTTAGGGAGGATATTGTATACTGAAGGGTCACTACTACTATTTGGGTTGAGGAAGGCTACGACAACCTTGTCCCCCACAACTACCGAGCTTGGCACGTGTGGTTGGATGGGGACCCTGTCGGACCTCTTTGAGGATTTCGTGGGCTGCTGGATCGAGGGAGAAGGATGGCCCGCTTGACGGTCTAGTAGATGACAGCTAGGTAGCTAGTTCTCCTAAGGGATTGATTTGCTAGTATCTCGCTAGAGGAGATAGGCGTCCCCCGAAGCCTTGTGAATTTTTGGAAGGGATCGATTTGCTTATGTAGTGTCTAGCTTGGCCCGAGCACATAGGCTTGTAGATATGGGAAGTGAAATATATAAATATAAGTAGTTTTCCATGTATATACGGTTGCATATGTGTTTTCCTACTACTTATTGATGTTATGGTGATTGGGTGTTGTTGTATCGCTTTCGCGTGCACATAACTCAAAGATAATAAAAGAAAGAAATACGGATCGGCTACATGCTTAGCATGTCATGAAAATAACCTTCATCACTTGTCATAACCTTGGGAATGGAGTCGGGATCGTGACACTAGTCGTGTTGACTATGTATGATGTCAACATTTTAATAAGGAAAATGATAATCAAAGTGCACATCGGAAGTGTAATTACTAGGAGTGTTGCAAAAATTTTAGACACCATATGTAGACAAAATGTCAGACATGATTCTCCTAGAAAGATGCAATCTTTTGCTCAATCACTCTGCAAATCGAGATAAGGATCTTGAATATGGACATTGCATATTATAGTAGTACTTGCCCTATTGTTTCGATAAGTATTTCCTTTCCCCCTTTCATTATTAGCTTTACCTTCCACCCCTTAGGTTTCATATTTACTCTTGCTAAGACTCACGAGAACATCTCTTTCTTCAATTGTCCCCGATCCGATAGAATACCAAGATGTTTTCCCCGGCCCGGTTCGGGCGACGACAAAACCAAATACCCTAGTCCTCAAACAACCAAATGCAATCAGGGCCCAACCCGATCACTCAGGACCATAAACCTGGCCCAAAAAGAAATAAAAAAGTGAGCAGATATTTAGGCGTTGCCGAGGGGAGACTTTCCAGCTTCCTTCTTGTTTTCTCCTATTAGAAGAAAGAAAAAGAGAGGTCTTTTGTCCCGTTCGAACCGCAGAAGCGAGCCTCTTCTCCATCCATCCATCCACTCCGGCGGCGAAGCGGCGGAGGGAATGGCGGTCCCGGGGCGGCGCAACGGGCTCTTGGAGGACGACGAGAACGAGGACGACCAGAACTACGCCCTCTTCGAGCAGGACGGCCTCCTCGACCCCGACTCCTACACTCCCCCTCACCTCCGCGACCTCTCCGCCGCCGTCCAGGACGGCGACGTCGACGCCCTCCGCCTCGCTCTCGGTCTCTCTCTCTCTCTCTCTCTCTCTCTCTCTTCTGCGAATTGGGTTGTTCGCATGGATATGTGGGTCGACTTGGGTCTTGCTTGTCTTTCCGTTTCTTGGGTTTTCTTTTCTCGATTGTGGGATTCTCTCTCTCTGGTTTAAAAATTTTTGCCTGCTAATTGATGGGTTTGTTCTTTTGGCTGCTCGATCGATTCTGGGAAATCACGTAATTCGTTTCCCGGCGATTGCGATGGATTAGTTTCGGTAGTTTGTTCTAAGCAAATTTCGTAGTTTGCTAAGTGTGTCCGCGAACCATCTTTTGATCGAAACCCACGGTCCGTCGTACTTGTGTGAAGATGCAAACATGCTGTGTGGATAGGAGGGGGTTTGGTGGTTGTGGCGTGGAGTTGAATGCACCGGTGAGAATGGCGGGGGCGAGAACAGAGTTCAGCACTCACTGTGGCGAAAGGGCTGTTGTGGGTATTGGTTAGTGGTATTGCGCCCTGTGATGAGAAAACGATTGGTCTGCAGAATTGCAGTTCAGAAACATGCCTTGGTAGTTACAGCGAAGACGCCGTCCATAGGGTTTGAAGTTCAGCAGTCGATGTTTTGGAGGTGATGGCAAGATTAGTTGTTGGTTGCACTGTTCGTATAAACTTACATTAAAAAGATCGTGAAAAGGTTTAGGAAGAATTTCTCATGCCAAAGCAATGTCGTCTTGCTGTGGAAACTTATTTGCAATGTACAGATCAAAAAGCGGTCATAATTGTTTGAGAATTAGTGGTGCAGCTGGTCTTTTATGCACAGTGCTCTAGGATCAGGCCTTATAAATGAGCTGATTCAGACAAATTTACCCATCTTCTTCTGAAGCTGCAGTTCTAGTTTGCGGGTAGATGCGACAGATCATGTGATTATAGTTACTTATCATTTGTGTTATTGTGATCTTATTCCTGTGGGTGGTTTTGAATGAACTACTTGATCATTATACTGGTGTCTGAAAGCCTCCTAGCTGATTTTTTTTTTTACATTTATGCATAGACAACTTAAATGGCAGTATCGACGAGCCAGTGGAAGATGGTGATACAGCTTTGCATCTGGCCTGCCTATATGGACATCTACCTTGTGTGCAGGTCGAAAAGAAAAAGTTCTTTTGTCAATTGGTTTTTGTGTTCCTTATCTTTCTGTTGTCCATTGTTCCTTGAGTTCCTTAAGCTGAAATTAGTCTGCTTGTCTAGTTACTTTTGGAAAGAGGCGCTTGCTTGGAAGCCAAGGATGAAGATGGGGCGATTCCTCTCCATGACGCTTGTGCTGGGGGTAGGATGATCTCCTAATATGCATGTACAACAGTTCTCCATGAACATTTCTGGCCTTGTTTTCATACTTGTTGGTCTGTGGTACCTTTCTTTCTAATGGCCCAGGATATGTCGACATAGTTCAGTTTTTAATCAACAGAGCAAGAAGTAGAGAATGCGTGAGAAGGATGTTGGAGACAAATGACGACGAAGGAGATACGGTAAGCTCAAATTAACTAGAAACTTTGTTTTGCATGATGCCTTTGAACATAAAATCGCTGAGGCAAACTTTAGATCTCCATTCTTGACTAAGAAAAATAAGAATCCATGTGCTGTAATGCTTCTTATCATAGTTAGAAATTGATAACAATTGTTATAAAAAAAAAAAAAAAGAACTCAGAGAAGCTGCTGTACATTTTTCCTGCAGCCTCTTCATCATGCTGCGAGAGGTGAACATGTGGACGTTATAAGAATATTGCTTGCTGCTGGAGCTGATATCACAAAGACAAACATGTATGGGAAGGTATGTACCTACATGACTTTTCCACTTGCATTCCTCTCCCTCAATGTGTTTCTGATATTATCTATTTCCAGACCCCTGGTGAGCTACCTGAACCAGACACCGAAGCTAAACGAATTTTGGAAGCTGCCGGCGGTGCTACGAGCTGTCAGTAGTTTCTTGTGATTCTCCATCAGTTTTCGATTTATTTGGGCTGTGGTAATTGAGGTTTTCAGGATGCTTCCTTAGGCTTGACTGATTTTGTTATTGGGTCAATGAGATTAATGGCTGATGCCTGGAGGTCCTTTCTTCTGTATATGTATCTGAGTAAGTCTGGCATAGGTTTTTCTGCCATTTTCTGCTATAGCATGCATGCTTCATGCTTTTCACTCATGGAATCCTACTTACCTGTCTTGGCGTTCACTGTGGGATTCAGCGACTCTGCTAGATTCAGGTTTGTTGTGGGGGTACATAATTTACTGTAGGATAGCCAGTTCATTAATGGAAAAGATCATCTATCATAATCATAATTTTCAAATTTTTGTGATTCGGGGTAGTGCTCATTTTGCTATTCAACAATCCTTTTAGATCATTAAATGAAATCTGCATTCGATGAGATCTTCCTTTTCTTTTCGATGGCTGTTCGTTCTAATTTCTTTTTTTTCTGTTTTGGTGGGGGGGGACAGAAAAATTTCTCTAATGTTTACTATACTATCTTTGCAATATAGTGCGAGTGCTAATCGATCTTTCTTGACCGTATTCCCTGATTTTTGTTTTGAATTGCTGAGAAAACTATTCCAAATTCTGCAAGCTCTTTAGTTTGAATGCTTTGCAAAAACTTGGTTATTATGATCTCAGTTTTCAAAACTGTTTTTGCATTTAAGTTGTTGATATATGATTGTTTGCGATGCTGCATTTCATGCCAATGCATTTCCAGTATTTGAAAGGACTTCACCGAAGGCATAATCTGCACAGGTCTTTCTAATGTATAAACAGGTGCAAGGCCAGGATCCTGATCATCATTATTACATCTGCCATCAAAACTTCATATTATCAATATTCAATTTATTTATATGATGTTAATGCCAAACAAGTCTTGTGCAAAGATTGCACGAAATCAACCGGTTCGGTTCCTGTTTCTAATCTTTCAGGGTCATAGATGAATCAGAATCAACCTACCTTGAAACTGATCATTCCTAGTGCGATACCCTTTCGTTTATTTTGTTCTTAATTAATTATTTTCACTCCTTGTGCATTGAGTGCTGGGAATACTCCGTTCATAGTCGGAAGATCCAACACGAGAAGTTTGAATATTATCATCCCGTTTGGTGGACTCACAGAAACCCCTTCGTATGATGCCACAATCTGTTGTGCGGACAATAATGTGTTGTACTACAGGTCTGCGCCTAAGATATCCAGCATTTGATGTTTGTACAGCACTATCTACAACCCTTTTGTGGTGTCCATAATATATTCTGTTAAAAGATTGTCGTAAATTGCTTTAAATGGGTAAATCAATAATTTGTGCTCAAGGATTTGATATCAATTCTCTCATATCTATTAATTGGTGTATTTGAGATGCATTTCCTCTAGCTTTTGAAAAAGACATTATATGGATTCGATTAAATGGGTTTGTCATCCTAAATTAAGATTCATTTCTTGTTGTAAATCTTCACTCGTAGCATACCACACTTCAGTGGATTGGTGTAATTTTTCTGATGCATGTATATTCTCATTATGATGGTGATTTTCCAAAATCAAACTTTGTTGTTTAGCCTCTTGTACTAACCATCTCCTAGAAACCCAATGAAATGGATGTAGTGGTTGTTTGCTAGAAACCCAAAGTCTTTACTTAATCCGGAATGTTTGGTGTGTTTGCCATTCTGAAGTGATCTTTCAATCCGTTATTTTTTTTTTTTTCAATCTATTGATTTTTTTTTTTAATGGGAGTTCCATCTATTACTTTATGACGAAAGACTATAACCTCCATATTCTGCCGAGCGGATTGGACAATGAATTTGAGTACTTCATTCTCTTGATCTTAATTAATATAGAAATTCAGGCATTAAGGTCCTAATTGAACTAGAGAGCTGAATTTGCACTGGTGTCATAAAATTACTTAATTTAGGTACCATATGATTAGGTATCAAATGAGCAGGTTCGACAACCCTTGTATAGCTATCAACTGTTTAAACCAATAGGATTTCAGTGGGTCTAGAATGTATTCAGTAGGAGGGAGTGGTAGGGGAGGGGAGAGCGGGAGCGGGAGAGGTTTCTCAGCTTTATTCAGGGCAGGAAAGGCATGAAACCTTTGGCATTGAATGGAAAATAATTTATTCCTCTCAGCTTTATTCAGTGCAGGAAAGGCACAAAACCTTTGCATTGAATGGAAAAGAATTTATACAATGTACTTGTTCCTGCGGCATGTCGCATAACCATGATGCAGTGAGGCAACAGAGAGAGAGAGAGAGAGAGAGAGAGAGAGTTCTCAGCTTTATTCAGGGCAGGAAAGGCACGGAACCTTTGCATTGAATGGAAAAGAATTTATACATACAATATACTTGTTCCTGCGGCATGTCGCATAACCATGATCCAGTGAGGCAACAATGTACACGAGCTAACACACGAACGAGTATCGATAGAACAACGGTACAACTAAAGCCACTCCACGACGGCAGGGTTAAATTACCAGAGAAGAAGGGGATCAAATATGAAAAAGAATAAGGCGAAAGAAAAGCAGCAATCATTTACATAATCAGATCATAACATGGCCAAGAGTGAATCTGCAGATTCCTTTCCGCTCAAGTTGTTTGATTTTTCACCTTCTATTGGAGCGCAACTAGAGCTTTGGCACGGAATCTATTGCCATGATGAAGCCTACTAAGAACAGCAACTGCCATTAGCAGGTGGTCGGTGTTCTTGTTTCTGCTTCAAAATGTTTCTCTTTCCAGCAGTTGATCCTTCTTCCAAGAGACTGGGAACCTCCATAATCTGGCAAGAGGAAGATGATAACATGAATTGTTTGAATGTTGAAATCAGATGTTAGTCCCGCCAGAGGTTCGTGTGTCCGTCAATAATTAGTCTTAGATTTATCTGGTTGCCTTAGATGTGAATGTCTCTCTCTGTGGACAACTCCGAGGGTGCTCAAGGAGTCATTTTTTTATTTTTTATTTTTTTAAGTGAACCATGATAAGCTGCTTAAGGTGGGTGGAAAGATTAGATTTTATTTCCTGTTCAGGATCAAATTTTAACTTAATTAATGAAATCTCTTGTAGTTTCGCTCTTGAATACTATAAGAAATCGGATGAGACGAAGATAAGTTAGTCAAAAGTACAAAACTCCATATACCCCGGCACAAAATCTGGATTATTTGTAGGCTGATCAGTAACACTGTTTTTAGCACATCAACCAACAAAATAACTGCTCATGCATGCGCAGACGTTTAGCTATGCAGGTGCGCTTTCATACTTAGACACTATCCATAAGAGTGCACGGAAACAAGCTACGACTACAGGAGAAATTAGACCAAATAAGCGTGAACCCAAGAATATTGTATCCCTATTCATTTCTTTGCAAGAGGAGCTTCCAGTATTTCCCACATTCCCTTTTCACAGAATTGACATGCGTGAAATTGTGAATCTATGGTAAGTAGTATCTTTCACAGAGACAGCTCCTCAAACCCAGTTACTGCAGTTATACTGGATCTTTCACATTTAGAACCTTTCACAGCGAAGCTAGGTAGGATATAAGGTGAAAATGACAAGTTAACTCGACTCTGTGAAAACCATCGGTTTTGCATATTTATTTAAAAAGTACATGATATTCAGGGTCACCAAAAAGCGATATCATGCAAATATATCACAGCAATGCTGCAGTGAATTGGTCTAGAAGACATTATCAACAGACAAGAAGGAAACAAAAGCGAAATTGCATAGTTATAAATAAAAGTTTATTTTCCAGCTCGACACATTAGATGTGCAAATGACAAGCATATGGAAGATATCAGGAGTACCTTTAAGGCCAGTTTTTCAAAGCACTGCTCCACGTTCTCTCTAGTTTTTGCACTACATTCTAGAAATAAGCACCCAAGTTTTTTCGCCAGAGCAATTCCCTCCTCTGTACTCACAGCCTTTTCAGAATCCTGGAGGCACACAGTGAACAGATAAATAGTTAGAGATATACCTGCATTAGATTGACTAATGGCATTTCCATATGAATATTGCAGATTAAGGAAAATGGAAAGCCACAAAGCAAAGATCAGAGGTCTCTCAAACAAGAAGTGCAATGACTCGACGATAGTGCTAGAGGGTTTCCACTGCTGTTTGTCATTGAACTTTGTCATCCATTTACATTCATATGAAACACAATATATAACTTAAAGGAATCAATACGAGAAGCACATCAATTCCATGATATTGATGTAGGGAAAACTAAAGGAGACAGATGAAATTTCAAATTTACCTTGTCAACTTTATTCCCGACAAGCATCTTAACACAATTTTGACTAGCAGAATGGAGTTCCACTTCTTTTGCCCATACATTGGATAAGTTTGCAAAGGTCTCTTTTCTTGTCACGTCATAAACTAAGCCAAAGAGAAAAAAAGTCAACAAGAATCAGAATAGATCTACGTGAGAGGCTGCAAAAGTCAACAGAGTGCATCATTTCTTCATATCTAAGAGCATTTTCATAGGCCAAGTTCTAAATTTGACTCAACTTTGAGCAGTAGAGAAGAAGATAGCCGGCGAGTAAAAACCAAGAAAATAAGAGAGAGAACCAATAACGAATGATTGTAATAAAAAAAGCTTTCCCTGATCAAACCAACTATACAATATATATCTGAACTGCCATGTCATCTCATCAATTGGCCAACTACTTTAGATGTGCCAAACATAGGCAAAGCTATAAACTAGAGTGTAGACAACATATCGATACATCTGTAGGATTTGGGGCTTCCTTTCTTCACCAAATCTAAGTTGCATATCTTCTTTATCCTAATTGCCACATCCATCTGATGATGCTACACTGTCCAATAGCTATTTCATCAACAGCTTCCTTCTCTAATTTGCCCGATTTGGCATTGATGAGGATATTTCTGGATCTCCAATCCATGAATTTCATTCAAGTCTTCCCAACCCACCCCGATAGGCAGTGCTAACATTGCAGAGCCCATTGTCATTTAGCAGAAGAGAAGGACTCTAGTGGAGCTAATTAAAGGAAAAATTTATACGATGCTAGACTGCCAATAGGAGGCCATAAACATTAGTGAGGAACAAGCAGATGAGCTTGTCTTCCCCACATCAAGCATGTTGCAGTGAAGACCATTGTTTCAATTATTATGATGACAGGCATCAATGCAGAGGGAGGGCAAGTTTCCGGCATTGTGGTGCTTTTGACGATTACATAGTACATAAAAAATAATTTGTGTTGCAGCAAAATATAACACATGCTGAGATGCAATCAGGCTGTTATTTGCATGTTTAGTTAATCACACAGGAATTTCTTTCTATTGCATACCAAGAATGATTCCATGGGCATTTCTGTAATAGGAGCTTGTCAATGTTCTGAACTTCTCCTGTCCAGCTGCAACAGAAATCAATGTTTTGACAAGATAATCACTATCATCATGTTGTTTCTGGACTTTGAATTAAATCTTGACAAGAAATCAAAGACCACAACATTCGCTATACTGTCTGTCCAATGTTAGAATGTAAAACCGACTCTGAGTAAAAAGCTAAAATCTATCTAGCATTTGAGTTCATTTACCAGTGTCCCAAATTGTCAGCTTTAGTCTCTTCCCACCGACTGTGAGCAACTTTATCTTGAAATCAACTCCTGTCCGAATTTCAATCAAGACCGTAAGATAGTATCGACTCCTGACGATCTCAAACCACTATTAATCACCCAACCAGCAATGCTAAACCAAAAACTACAGCAATCACCACGAAATCGCCGCACAAGTGGATAAAACAGGAAAACTGGCTAGTCACATTCTTGAGGTCATAATCACAGAAGCCAACCAACTTAAGAAATTTGAGCCAAAAATGGGAGCTTTTATGCGATCTTATACTAGGCAACATCAGTTAAAAACTATTACTGAGCATGCACTCGCTCAAAGTTTTGAAATTTAGCCATAGATCCAACTTCTCTGTTGCTAGCAGCTGAAGCCAACAAGTATGATCATCAATCCATCGGAATTCTAGTCTCGACATGGCGTGCTGCAGCAATGAAACCGAAGCTCCATTGCCCAGAAATTTTCTCATAGACATGGAAAAAGACTGAGTAATCAAGAGACGAAAGCATCAAACTTTATTCTCTTTCGAGTGAGTACCAATGGTCGGGGCGAGATCTTCAGTAGAAGAAGAGATGAAGCTGACAAGAAGGCTGCTTTTGCCGACGCCAGAGTCTCCGATCAGCAAGATCTTGAACGACAGATCATAGCCACCACTTTGCCCTGAAGAACCCATTATCGTTTTGCATCCAAAAACCAACTTTAAACACCACGAAGACGATGACAGACACCCTCTGTAAATCCTCTGCTGTCGTTGAACGATGAAGATGATGCGTGTTCCTAAATTGGTGGGCAAGTGTTTCTTCTCCGTCGTCTCTCTCTCTCTCTCTCTCTCTCTCTCTCTCCACTTTGCGTCTTTGGCTCTAGTAGAGTGAGAAGCAATGCAACGACAGAGAGAGAAAGAGAGAGAGAGGAGGCGAGGGGGCATCAAATGATGCCTTAAAGACAGAAGCTAAAGAATACGGCTAGACTAAACCGAGACCGCCTGACAACGTTAACGTATCATTCTTTCCTTTACTTTTGCCTACGGTCTTTGAGGTCGTTGAAGGACATACGAGAGACTTTTGGGAAAAAAATTCTTGCATGGCTATGGCCATAAAGAAGATCCTTTGGACTTCTCGTCATCTAGAAGTTATTCGCCTATGTACCTTGATAAGCTATGTCCTTGAAGTCAATCGAATAGTGTAAGACCCACGGTACATTGCACCTCACTATGTTCGATCAAAAGAAAGATGCCATTCATATATTAGAATACTGCTCAAGAAGCACGTAGAAGATTTCCAAGCCTAACAAATAATTGTAGAACAAAGCCATCTAATTCAGCTTTGAGCCTCTAAAACCCTTGAAGAAATGCTAGAGTATTTGGCAAGTTTCATAAAGGGCTTTCGATTGAATGATGGCCTTAAGAAAGTTGAAAACCCAATGCTAGTAGGGACTAGCACTGAACTTTCAACATTTGGCTACATGTTAAATCTAGTTTTCTCTTTCTAAAACTACCCTCACCAATTCCTTATTTTCCGATTTTGCCCCTTGTCAATATTAATCTTTTTTTAGCAAGGACGACCAGTGAAGGTGGCTGGCGAGGCTAGATTGGGCCAATGAAGGGCCAATGAGAGGTTGGCAAGGTCGCATGACGGCTATCAAGGTTGCACAATACCATGCGATCGTCGCCTGTGGTCGTGCGACCTTGGCTAGCCGCCTACCTAGGTACACCTAAGGTTGGACGACCCTCATCGGGGATCGCATGACCTTGGGCAACAACCACCGATGCTGGAGTTGGCTTGCCGAAGGGTTTGATTTTTTAATTAGAAAAAGAAAAATTAGACCCAAAAGCCCTTTGTAAAATAAAAATAAAAAATTGCCAAACAATATTTAGGACAAAGTAACTTTACAAATGAATTTTGACCGAACGCAATTTGCAACTCCCCAAGGAGCTTTAGGTCAAAGGCTATTTCCCCAATGCTCATTTGTAAATTCAAACCATACCACTATGTGACACCGTGAAAATAACAAAGCACAATTTGTAGTTAGAAACACACTTTTATCTCTCAAAAATTAGATCCCACATCGTAAACTATCAGGTCACCAGATTCAATGATAAGCATATGCCGAGATCTCCCACTCCATTTGTAGCGGCTTGTGGTGCACATTTAGATTAAATGTCCTTATTGCCATTGCCGTGCAGAGACACCAACATCAAAATGTTGAAAAGAACACAAATCAAATACCTATAAGGAGTTTCTAGATCTATATTTAGATGTAGTTCCCTTGACATGGCCCCGAGAAATGTGGCAAAGATAATGATTCAAATTCAGCCTTTGAGCAATTAAAAAAAAAAAATGGAGCAGCCCCTTGGGAAAATTATCCAGTGGAATTCATTTCATCATTTGATAAAGGATGTTAATTAAGGTTAATCACTTTTAAAGTCATTACAATTTTTTTTTGGGTTCAAATTCATCAAAAATATGTAAATATTGAGTTGATCATGCTATGTCAATTCGAGATCAAATTTCTCTCAGTAAATTCATGTCATATTCAAGAAGTGGAGAAAATCGTCTAAAAATTCCTAAGCTCATTTTATAGCAATCTTGTCCTAAACCTTTCAGTTATGCTAATTTAGTCATAAAACTTTCTCTGTGTCAATTTTTAGTCTTTAAACATATTATTTGCATAGATGCCAAGAAGGGCTACATTGATAAATCTTTCAAATGTTTATAACTAAATTGATAAATTATTAAAAGGTTTAGGAATAAATTCAAATGATTAATTTAAGCAGCTAAATTAGCACGGTTAAAAATTTCATGACTATATTAACCTCCTTATATTAGATTTAGAACTTTTTGAATAATTTTCTCAGTAGTGAATGATTGTCACCTTGATATATTAATCAACAAGTCTTTTCAAGACACTTGTTAAGCAATTAAATAGAAAAAAACTATTGATATATGACGTACTTGTCATGGTAAACCCACCTTTTTAGAGAAAAATTCTTATTGTATTTAACATTATTATTGGGTGGCCTTTGGCCCGGACACACTACCCCATCGCCTATGAATGGCTGCTGCTTTATAAGCTTTTCGGAGGAGTTCCAAGGCTCTCCTAAGCGTGAATATCATCACAATCATCATTACAGCATAGCCCACCAAAAAATTTCAAATTATCTTCCTGATTCTTCCCTGGCATCCCATCAAAAGCAACATTCTGGAGCCTGATCAGCCAACCAACACCATCATTTTGCGTTTTTTCACTAAATAAAATAAGACCCTAATTCATCAGTCCACTTTTCATTTTTCAAATTCTTTATCCAGGGGTCTCTTCTGTACGCAATGATGCATGTGTGAGTTCCTCCTTTTCCGATGACAGTGCATGCCCGGAGCACTTCTTTTCTCGTACCTAGTCTTAGGGTTTCTCCCTCTCTCTCTCTCTCTCTCTCTCTTTTTAAATAACTTTTCTTGGTTTCTTTTTTTTGGGTGAGGGTCAAAGGAGCACTCACAGGCATGTGGGATTGTATTCATGTGTGAGCTAGTTATTGTGTCTTCTAATGACCAGTGAACACCGACCAACATGTGGGATTATTTCCATGTGTCAGTGATCGTTTTCTAGGTTTTGTCTCTGCTCCCACCGGTGATTATTCTCACATTCATGCTCTGTTAATTCACGTTATCTCATCACATGCAAATTTTTCAGTTCATAATATACTCCTAACCTGCGTTTGACAGGCCGGATTTGAGTCCGGATAGAAATATAAAATATCTCATCTAGTGTTTAGCAATGTCCTTTGGATCAAATAACTTCGGATATATCCGAATACAATGCAGGATAGAAAATCTGGAATAGGTAGTGAGATAAATTCGTATTGGATAAAAAAAATTAAAAATAACATGACACTTAGGGTGCGTATGATAAAATTTCTAGAATAAAAATTGATTTCTGGCCAAAAATTGATTTCTCGATTTCTATTTCAGAAATTGAAAAGTTAAAAGTTTTAGCTTCTGATTTATTCTTCAAATCAATTTCTGGAATAGAAATCTATTCTAAAAATAGAAAAATTAAATTGCGTTACCAAACGGATTTCTATTCTAAACTTGTTCCGGGGAACAGAGAAATAGAGAAATAGAGAAGTATAAATTTTATCATGCGCAGCCTTATCTTTCAACGATGAAGTAAGGCATCCGATTTCGTTGGCCACCGCACAAGGACCACCTCCACAACAACCGATTGTCATGTCAGCCAGCTGATTGTCGCCATTAGTCGGCCGATCTTGTTTCGACGGCTAAGGTGAAAAAGAGAAGTCATCGCCAATCATCATCCACAATTCGTGTCCACCCATAAAATGTGACAAAAATATTGTCGTCTCTGTTAGCTTTGGCGATGAAAATAGATTGGTCCCCAAATATTACAACAATGAATCGTTGCCACCATTGGTAGTCTATGGTAGTGCAACAATAGTGACTTTTTCTCTCTGACAAGGAAATAACCTTGCATTATCTCTGGACCCCAACTTGCCAAAACAATCGCATACCCCTCCATTAAAACCAAATCTAAGATATTAAGTGTAGGTAAATTACAAGTCAACAATCAAGAATTTTCCAGATTTTTAGCAAACCTCACTACCCCTAGATCGGCTCCGATGTCAAGTGGCCTCTGAACTTTGAGCGTGGCATCATCCACCACCCCATCGCCACCCTTCACCTTTGCATTGTCCGCTAACTCGTCCATCAAATTGATCGCCTGGACACCTCCCTTGGTCGCTCCTGATGCCCTCGGCGACTCGAAGGTCATCTTTGCTGATGTTCGAAGGTCTCCGACGCAGTGAAGTCAAGCAAGGAGTACAGCCTGCAGTGGATCTAGTGAAGCTGGTTGCGAAGGAGACAAATCAGAAAGAGCTGAAAAAAGTGGGTTCAACGAGTTGGTGAGGAAACTCAAGAGGTAAGATTTGAACATCACAGGAGATTACACCAAGCAAATGAGATTTTGAGATATTTTTAATCCTAGCTTGAATTACACCAAACATATGATGTGATTTATTTATTTTAATTAAGATAATTTCCAATCCTACCTTATCCTATTCTATCTCAATCTGAATGCGGACGACAAACACAATCCTAAGGAAAATTATCCAAGAAATTTTATCCTATCGTACTTTTGTCAATTGAGTCATAAACCTTTTAACTTTATTGATTGAATCTTAAACCTTTCATAATTTGATATACTCCATTCAGACAATTTTGGTAGGAAATTGCTAATGTGGATCTTGACTATCTTATGTGACACCACTGTTAATAAATTGAACATTTTTATAATAATATAAAAAATTTTGAAATTTTTGGCTTTTTTTCTTTTTCTTTCCTTTTTTTTTTTTTTTTTTTTTTTTTTTGGGATTAAGGGATGGCAAGGTCATCGGCTGACCCATGCTAGCATTGGGCGAGTGCGTCGTGGCCCTTGTTGGCTTTGGGTGAGGGCCACAACGTCCTCACTTTGGTTGGCCAAGGTTGCCAAGCCCTTGCCTAGTGGCCGACAAGGGTGTGGCAAGCCTCCCCCAGAGCTGATGAGGGTCGCGATGTCCTTACTTGGCCTAGATCCAACCCTCGCTAGATATGGGTGAGGGCTTGTGTGCCCTCGATTTGATCGAAAAAGGTGTCACGACCCTCACCAAGCCCTCAATAGCCACAGCGAAGGCATCACGACCCTTGCTTAGTGTCGATGAGAATTGACCGGCGACGTTTAGGGGTGAGCATGATTTTAGGGTAAAACCTGGAACCTGAGAACCGGATCAATTGGAACATATAAGTTTTATGTTTCAAGGTATGCGGAGTAGGTTCTAGGTTCCAAAAGATGATGAATTTATTTCAATTGATAGGTTCTAGGTTCTTAGTTGAAGGAACTTGAAACTTGGAACGTAGAACCTAAAACAAGTTTCAATGTTTTTCTTAGTTCTAGTCCTCGTGTGATCCTGTGATATTCTATGTTGGTCGATGATGAATATATAATCTGGAAGCACTAGTCTAAGCTTCCAGTTTATAGTGCTTTCAGTTTATGACTAAGATTTTTACTTTATTAATGTTTGTATTTTTCCTATATCTAGATATAAATTATGGTCAGCGAATTGTGGTAGTAAGTGGCGATCATTAAAGGTTTTAATACAATACAATCGGTCAATTACTAATATAGATAGAACCTAGGCAGACTCTAAAACTTATCCTAGAACATGTGACAGAGTAGGTTCTAGGTTCTACAATAAGCAGGGTAGGTTCTAGGTTCGAAAAAAATGAGGAACCTATTCCAACTTATAGGTTTCAGGTTCTAAGTGGAATTTGTACAGATTTTGGAATCGCTCACTCCTAGTGATCTTGCTGGCTCTCTGAAAACATAAAAAAGGAAAGACAAAAAAATAGAAAAAATTCACAAAATTGTTAAAAAATATTATTAAAAAAATGTTTACGTCAACGTTGGCCTTACGACGTGGAAGAGCACAACATCCATATTAATATCTTTTGACAAAAATTAACTGAATGAACTCAATTGTCAAATTGTCAAAAATTTTAGGACTTAATTGATAAAATTAAAGAATTTAGAATTGAATTGGCATGTGTGCATACATGATTTGTCTCCCTCAAATTCTTTATAATATAGAGTGCACAATAGGTCACTTATTCCCAAATACCCTCATTCTTATTCATCGAAACTCGTGAAATTCATCCGTGAGTAACTTGATTACAACCCTCATTACTAGGGTCTTGGACAATCAAGCCATCCATAATCGTGTTATAGAAGTGTTGAGATCATGCTCCTTGGTCTTTTTATAAGGGCACAAATGCAGAGGTCCAGTGACTCGAAAATTCACGACATCTCACGCAAGTCTATGAATCAGTTAAGTTCATACCTTTCTAACTAGTGCAAGTGGCCCCGATCTAGATGAGATTGCACACAACTTAGTGGCGATTCGGGCAAAAGACCTCCAATTTTTTACCTAGGTACTTAGTAATGTCTCGACCGATTATGCCGATCTCGAGGGTTAAACTTATTGCTGTAAACAGGAGAAAAAACTTCTTGGGACAACCAGAGTGCTAAAGACCAAAACACACATGACAAGTAGCAGAAATCAAGGAAGCTGGAGGACAAGGAGGGGAAAAAGATTATTGGGTCGTCGCGATGCGCCTGGCCAACCTTGTCCCGACCGTCGGGCGTCGAGCGTCGGGTCAAGTGTCGTCGTCGATGGTTTTGGAAAGAATAGCGGGTTGGGTCGAGTTCACGAAGCTTCATTTAAGTGCTAGAGAACACACGACCGATCTCCCTCCATGTTGGTGGATGGTCCACATTAGGACATTGCCCATGTGCTTGTGTACGCTTGTATCCTTTGGCTTCTCTCTCTCTCTCTCTCTCCCTTGTGTCTCCTTCTTTGGAAACTTCTCTTCGGCTTCTCAATGGTAAAGTTGTGTACTGTTGATTGATTTTGATATTTAGCACCCAATTTAGATGGATTTGCAAAATTGTGATGTCAACGCGGTAATTTGCACCCAATTTAAATGGTTTTGAATAATTATGGTGTCAATCCGGTATGGTGTTCAAATAACAATCCCTTTTACCTTCCACCAAAAAAAAAAAAAAAAAAAAAGACCGTTTGCAAAGAACTTTTCTTATTTTTATATCATTTGAGAAAACAAGTGGATGGAAAATATTTATGTTGTCGATAAAAGTGTTTAAGCATAAATTGATGTTAATGATGACAAAAATTTTCATTGGCTTGTTTTTTAAGCAATAACAACGATAAACTAACAAAATATTATCCAAAAGTTCCCGATTTTCACCCAAACAACGGAGTCGGCAAGGTGACATCTCGGAATGGCTGCTTCCACACATCGGATCACTAAATTATCTTTATCACCAATAGAAAATGAAGCCATTCACACTAGAACCAATAAATTTTATGGAATGTTACTTTCTTATTGATTGCTTGGCTTTAAAGATCGTCATACGCGAAGTGTTACTGTTTTAAACTCAAACCAAGTTGGCTTCCTCTAGGAGGATTGACCAAAAATAATTTATACAATTGGAATTTGTTAGATAAACAAGGATGCACCACCGGTGCATTGGACCATAGTTGGATGCTTGGAAGTCTAGCCAACTAGATGCTCTTCAAGAGTCCACGACTATTCCTCGATGCCTAAAGTGTAGAAATATGTAATTGAGGAGGTAATAGGAATGGAAAAGTTTGAATTTAGAATCTCTCGTAATGATACTATGTGAGATTTTGTGAGATGACTGCCAATTACTTTAAAAGCTTAAACTGATATAAAGAGATGGTTTGATATGTAAATATTCGAATGCCTCATTCTCGTTCTAACTCTATATTCTTGCAATTCAAACCATTCCACCCATCAATTCGAGTATGGTCTTCACCAATGATGCTCAAACTAAAGATAAAATATCATCATGCGTGACCTTACTTGCATAGAGTAAGAAAAAGGTACGTTAATCCTGACTAATTGTAATAGCATTTCTATAGTTAGATTATTCAAACAAGCTAGATGTAGTGAAAGTCATTTTTTTATTAAGAGCTGGTTAAATCGATCACATCTCTCTTTAGTGGGAGAGGACGAGGGTTCAAGTAGGAGACTCCATGGTACTTTTGTAGGATAAAGTGGCCGATCCAAGAGCAATTGGTCAGTTATCTTATCTCTCTCTTTCTCTTTCTCTTTCTCTTTTTCTTTTTTCTTTTTCCTTTTTTGGGATGATTTGGACTTCGCCTGGCTAATTCGGGGATCCGTACACTCCCTATTAGCCCATTGTCAATTAGGTTGCGGGCTTCACATAGGCATGCGACCCATAAGGAATTGGTAGCATTGTACGTATAGTGTCTTTTATCTCTCAATTTGATCCCTAATGTTACTACGATATTTTTACAAGGTAAATGATAACTATTTCATTAGGGGTCTATCGTAGGTTGACTACTTATTAGGGTACTAGCTTACAGTATTAACAGCGTAATCCCTATTATAGTCAAAGCAATAATAGTTACAACATGATCCTTTAGAAAAGGATAATGCGGGAAAATGAATTGAAAAATTTATTCTTATTTTGGTTTAAGAGCCACTGTTCCTGAGGAAACCCTAAAGTGTACTAGATGGACATCGCACCTGTTGCATCCTGATACGTGCCCAAATAAATTTATCCCCACAAGTTTCACCAATTGCACACAAGTCTTTAGGAAAGCACTTAATCGAGGCTATTCCATGATGGTCATGTTTTGATGCCAATCGCATCGCCTCATCCGCCTCACATGGGCCGTAGTTTGAAGTTGTGATAACTATTATCAAAATATCACATTTTTTCTCTCTCTTTTTCACTTTATTGATGTGACATTGCAATAATTATAACTAATTTAATAATACATTACATAAATATTATATTAATAGTAGTCATTGATTAAGAATTTAAAGATAGGTAAATAATTGAATTGATAAATTGTGGAGTCTTGGCACCATTGAAAGTCATTCATAAGATAATAACTAATATTATAACTATTCGACTTCAAAATAGTAATATAATAACTAGCATAATATTAGTTGTTTAGCATTAAGTAATGATTATCAAAATTTTCATAGTTGAATATCATATTATTCACACAAGAATGATTAACTTACTTACTTACTATTTTGGTAATTATTGTTCACACTTTTTATATAATTATGTAATAATGTAACATGTTAAATATCATCGCACATTATGTGATTAATTTTTAATCGTCATCATACACGAGTTATTAAATAATAGATAAAATTGCGTGCATATAATTGCAATATCTCGATATTATATATGGAGTATTATACCAAATGTTGTGTGATATTTATTTTAACATAATCACATGTTATGTGCTAAACTTCAAGAATTTATGATTAACTACTAAATTGATCATAATTATATCCTTTGCAAATAGATTTTGGGTACTTTGATGCTATTCTTCCTGTATTACATATACTATTCATGGAATCAAACAATGTGACTATATTATATTACTTAAATTAAAACAATATGGTGCTTATCACGACTCTATTTCATTACAACATTTATCTTATTTCTTCAATTGAATAATTGGAGTTTTTTTTTTTTTTTCACTGAATGCGAAATTACTTAGCTCATGAGATTGATGGAGTATGTTTTGTTAGTATGATGCTTTCTCAATCAATATATGGTTCCATGGGACAAGTGACAAAAAAGAACTAGTCTATGTGACTTAAATGTCGGGGGAAAGCTATCACTTGGAGTGGAAGCCAAATCTAGGTACTTGTCCTTTGGATTATTAAAAATATATATTGGAAAAAGCGAAAGGTACGAGAAATTACTAAGTGACCAAAATACGAAAGCATCCTTGAGGCTCAACAACTCATTTTGCAATCATGAAAATCACGAGTGGAGTTCATCCTCGATAAACGTAGTGAATTCCCTTGATTATCGTTCTAAAGTTAAATTTTTTAGAAAAATTATCAAAAAAATCTTAAAAGCTATTACATTTGTACTGATTTAATCATAAACCTTTCAATTATGTCAATTGAATTTTAAATATTTTTACTTTTTGTCACTTGAGACACTATGGTCAATTTTAATTGAAAGTTGTTGATATGGATCCTTATCGTTTTAAAAGGGAATGCCAACGCTAACGTAGATAATTTTTATAATTTATTTTTAAAACTTTGCAAATTTTTATTCTTTTATTGTTTTTTCTTTCCTTTCTTTTCCCATTGTTTTTCTTCTAAGCCCAACAAGGGTCGTTGGCCAACTCTTGCCCATCATAGGTGAAGGCTGTGGAGCCCTTGCTTGTGGTCGGCAAGGGTTGGTTCGCCTTCGCTATTGACCGGCGACATTTGCCATACTTGGTAGAAAAAAATAAATAAAAAAAGATTATAAAATTTTATTTACTTAATATTATAAAAATTATTTATATTAGAGTCAATTTTTTTTATATTACTATTAACAACCACTTATTTTCGATTAAAATTGATTAGATAAATTTAATTGACAAAATATTAAAAAAAAAATTATGATTGAGTTGATCTAATTAGGATGGATATATGACTTGTCTTGTTTTGTAATTTTCTCATCTAGTGGAGCATTTATTGCCAAGCAAATCTCAGCGAATCCCCGAAGGGTGGGGAAAAGCTTCACATCGCCATCACAAACCCCAAGGGGGCAGAGGCAGAAGTGAGTTGACGATGAGTGGCGCATCATTTTCGCGGCGGGCCAGGCGTGGAGCTGGTGGGGAACCCACGACCCATGATTGTCCAGATGAAATCGCGCTGTACGATGTAGGAAGCGCGGGGGGAAGAATTCGTGTTTGAACCGCTCTTTCCCTGTGCCTAGAACTTCTCAAAAGGAGGTGCTTTTCAAAACCTTCTGTAGAAAGCGACTTGCACTGAAAATGATGAGTTCTTACCCCGCTTAAAATCATCTTTACCAGGAGCTAATCTCTCTGACTGACCGGAGAACTCTCATGCTGACCCTTTGAGAAGAGCCACTCAAGGGTCTCCTCAATGGAGGATCAAGGATGAGATGAGAGATCTTGGTATCTATACAACCAAAGGTCAGATCAGTGCTCAAAATCGAATAGGCGAAGCCGCCACGGGAAGGCCGAACGAGGCTTAAATGAATCGAAACCGAAACCCTTTTAACGCTTTGGTAACAGCAGGCTGTCATTCCGACGAACCTTCATTAGACTGGCTCATTACCATATGGTAAACTCATCAGGAGATACATTCATATTGGATTTTTTCCCCTCTCTTGGGTGAAAGACAAGTTGTGATGGATTTTCCAGCTGAAAGCACAAGTCACTGTGTGAAGGGAGACTACGAGCATAGAAAGCCCAATTACTCCGAGTTTGATGCGATCTCGCCATATAATTTTTCCTGTCCTTCTGTGACATGCCGAGCAAATGAATTTGACAGGGAAGAATGTAAATATTTCACTGATTTTTCTCCCAAAAGTGACGGAAGAAAAGAAGTCTCTGTCAAGTAAAGGGGAGGGGAAAAAATTAATGACAAAGAAAGAAAAAGGACTCTGCTTGTGGCAGCCAAAATGGCCTTTTGGTTCCCAGCAGTTATAAACAGAAATTTCACAAAGAAGCTCGGGAATGTACCGGTGAAGCTCACCACATTTACGGTCTATCATATCCAAGAGTCCGTCTGACAAGTCTTGCTTGCATCCCCTCAACATGTCTAAGCAGTGGCATTCGGAGGGAAGACCTTCTTGATGAACTCAAGGAAGCGCTGGGAGTAGAACCTTGGGTCCACCGCAGAGATGGACAAGGAATCGAACTGGAGGGACTTGTAAGCATGCTCAATCTTCTTGCTCATATTGTACTCCTGCAGTATATCGATGATTCCCAGGTAGAGGACGACATCATATGCTTCATGAAGCATTTGCTTCTCCTCTTTTCCTGGAATTTGCTCTGCCCTCGCAGGCATGTTGACTCCGAGCTGAATTTGGAGTCTGCACAGAAATTAACATGGAACAATGTTCAACTATTGCACAGCAGCTGAAGAAGTACAAGAGAATCATGGCCTTCGTCAGATTCAACAAATTGAGGTCCAATCTCAAGCATTGGTCTCCCATCATTCTTATCGAATTAACTCTCTAATCTTACATTAAAGACTTATTATTTTGCAGCTGCAAATGTGTTGGATAAATAATCAAGCACCTCATGTGATGTAATGTCTATACCACTTGAAGCATTCCTAATCTAGTCTGACATCACGTGTTGATCCTCTGTAATCATTCAATATTTGACTCGAGGTACTCAGAAACCATACCTTGCTGTACCAGGAAGTAGGAGATCCACCTCCTCATCACCAGCAGCAGATGATGCCCGCAACCGGCTACCTCTAATATGTGGACCCACTACCATACTATCATCTTCTGTCCCACGAGGGACCAAAACCAGGCCTTGCGGGTACCTTTCATCCTCTAGAGTATCTGTCATTGGATCATGACAAAAGTAACATCAATAGACTAGTTTTTAATCCTTCACAAGGGTGAAAAATGAGACTAGACATAATTTGAATTTAAGTGTATACAAAGGATGATAATCATGCACCAGAAATCTCGTGATTGTGTGTATGAATAAATTCCTTGCTGAGTCATCCGATACAAGGTAAGGCAAAGAAGACTTGCAGATGGTTTGAGAATATTTTATACAAATAAAGGCAGCCTATAAGAGCCGAAAGCAGAGCGTCCGGCATATACCGCTTACCTTCCTCAGCAAGAATTCCCAACCCGTCTGCTGTCATTCCTTGATTATAAGAGACGTTAGGATGTAGGTGCTGTGGAGCTCGATAATGTACACCTAACAAAAGGCTATAATCCATTATGTGCTGTGCTTCTAAGAATTTGGCATCAATCTCTATCTGCCTGCAGAAGACGGTGTTAAATGCTTAAGTTGACGGAATAGTGTCTTCAAAAGAGCTAGCCCATTCTGAAACCTAATACATCATCATACTGTTTATCATAATACTTCCTCTTTAGGTTATTTGAGCAATTAAAAAAGTTCAATCAGGCGGTTCTTTGCTTTAATCACAAGATTCACAACTGTCTAAAGAGTAAAGACATTGATACAATTACCAAAAAAGAAAAAATTCTTTATTGAAAGGAACTGTCAAATTTAATGTACTTTAGAATGCTGACTTATTAACATGATCCAAACAAAATATGGAAAAGATTGCAGTGGTTGAGAGAGAAAAACTTGTCCTACAAGTGCCAGATGCTCTGATGTAGCTATGCTGAATGGTTCTCTCTCACAGGGAATTCGCCTAAAAGAACAAGGTATCTGAAGTTACACAATTTTTTTCTCATAGGAAGACTCAGAAGACGTCAAATGTTTTGAATTAACTTTCAAATATTGTCTGACCAGGCGCTACCTGATGGAGAAGTTGAAAGTCAAAATCAGAGAAAAACAGGCTTACAGAACGAGCACATCAGATGTGAGGATGCACCAGACACTCTTTGAATTACTCAAAGGACTGTATATATGAATTGCAAATGCACTTTTAGGAAAAGGAGGTCACGTGTTTTGAATCTAAGGTAAAGAGTGAGTTATTTGAAGGTTCTTCCATGTAAGAACCGGAAAACAGTAGAGAGATGCCCTGGTCCTTAAGAGTGAGTAGACTGAAGAAGTATATCAAGGAATTAGGGCCACTAAACTAATTAAGGCATCGGTTAAAGTAATACATTGCTTTGATATTACAGCAATCTAAAAAGAGCCTCATTTTGAAGAAAGCTTTGTTGAACTTAGCTGATCTGAGAAAGGATGCCTGGATTTAGTTAAGTTGAAATACTATTCACTTTTTCCTTTGCTAGTGTGTGTGTGTGAGAGAGAGAGTGTGTGTGTGAGAGAGAGAGAGAGAGAGAGAGAGAGATCTTTCATCCTTTAGTTTCTCTACAGGAAGATATGTCAATTCTGATGTTGGGTCAGAGTCTTAATGTGAATTACTAGATCTACTGTTACCTATTAAAATGAAGAGATATTCCAAAATACAGCCTGTATTTTTTAACCTAATGATAATCAGAGTGTAATACCATCTGTAGTGAATTGTTAATAACTAGAATCCCATGCTCTAACAGAAAATCTGAACATATGAGGCAATTATATGGAAATCAAAGTAGAAAATTTACATCGTGTATTGACTTTAAACATTTAATTTTGACAACTCATCATATACTCAAGCCAATTGCACCAGAATGAATCAAATATTTATAATGACGATATCTCGTTATCTAGTCAATAGCCCAGCATTGTGAAATCAAGTGACAAAAAGAACGATTACAATAGCATGATTGAAGTGCACTTCATCACTTACTGCATTAAACCCTCCTGCCAAGAAGGTTGCAAGTAGAAACAGTAATTTAGGTCCAAATCTTTAAGTATTGTGTTTTCATCTATTTCAACTTTATCTGCAGAACGCCCAAGCGAAGACCCTTTCAGATCAAATCTTCGATGGATCCTCAACTCGGTGCAGAACATGTTTCCCATCACTACAAAGCGAAACTGCACAAAGAATGAGCTAGATGATTCTAATTATGTTAAGAAAAAATAGAGTTCATACCCTCCACACATTACACAAAAGATTTTTGTCCTATTTATCACATAAAGAGCATTCTTTGACATATGATGCTTGTAGAAAAAGTTATATGAAGAATAATTAAGATGAGCAGAGATGCAGAGATAGTCATAGTTAAGTTGCATATCGATGCTTACCTTTTGACCGCTTGATGGCTTAATCCTATGAAGACCAAAGAATTTTGTAATAAGCGTATTATCATATGTCTGCACATGATGATAGTAGTTTGGAAGCATTCTCAACAGAACCTGTGAATCACAGAAATACAAAACTTCAACAACAAAGAGAGTTCAAAGCATACAAGTTTTATACAGTAAAAAGGTCGTGGTTGAGAAAAACAATGACAGAAAGATAAAGGATGGAGAGCAGAGAAACAATTGCAAGTTTGAGCAGTTGATGCTTATCTTTTAGCACATTCCTATTAAGTAGAAAAACTTCTCTTGACAGTGCGCTTGAATTAATAGGCACTCAAAGCCCAAGTGAAATGTGTGAACACTGAAATTACTAGAGAGAACTTCTCAGGCATGGTGTCAGCAGTAGACTTCTTTTTCCCCTACATTTTCAGAACAAAACAAAAGCAGTCTTTTGCAGCAGAAGGACAAAATGCCTCCATTGTCTCAACGAAAAGCAATCTTGTGGTTGAACTACAAATTTATTATATCTGGTAGACATTCCACACAGCATTTATATGTGACATTAGGTACTTACGCCAATTACATAAACCAGACAAGACAAAACAAAATTGCTAACAAGGAATAGAAAGTATGAAAAGAAGCTAATATTCGAATTTTTAGTTCATAAGATGTCAATCTGCATCCCTATTTTCAGCTAAAATTACGAGGACACATGGATCCCAGGACAAAGAATTTTGTCCATGTAAATTATAATTAGGTGCTTTCTCACAGGCTACTTGTAACTAGAGCTCTGCTATAAATGGTAAAGAGGACAGACCATAAAAATATCATTATTGGTAGATCAAAGGTCAACACCTAAAACCGTGATATAGGGGGAAAACCCTCATTGAAAAGAATATACTAATCTAAGTAGTACAGATCTAGAGAAAACTCTTTCCAAGAAGGAAATCAAACTTCTGATTCAGAACCAACCAAACTTATCACTAAGAAAAATCAATCCAAGTAAAGATGGCAAACCTTCACTTCGGATTTCCGGAGGGTCTTAATCATAAATCGGTCGTCTTGAGACAGGAAAAAAACACTACCGCTCTTGCCAGGTGAAGAAAGCTCCCTCAAGGCATCATTTCCACAAATGGATATCATATAATCAGCAGCATCAATTTTGAACATCTCTCTCAAATTCCTATTAACAATTTGACAGAAAAATTTGATTACTAGACAGATAAATTGTAGTTAGTGAGCTGAAGCTATAGGTATGTCAAAAAACAAATATATAACTTGAAAACCACTGTCTCTTGCATAACACGTTAATGAGATTGAAAAGCTATGCTAAAGGCTCATGATTAACTATAAATAAGGACTAAGAGGTAAATTTACATGTTCCTGATAAGTTTGACAAGTCCTATACTGCAATAACATCCAGCAAAGGGCACAAGAAAGACAACCGAGCATCCAGGACACTTCAGTGAATAAGCACACAAGGTGGAAAATAAATTCATTTATGCTTGAAAAAATAGTCTGCTCTGCAATCCTCAACAAAATTAATCCGATTCAAAATCTACAATTCGACAAGGAGTTTTGTTTGTGAGTAGGCCCTGCATTTAAGTCCTTGCATAATGAAAGAGAAAAACAAATTTGAATTAATAACGTGGCACGCAACATGTATAAGTATTAATTGGACTCTTGACTTTCCAGCATGCTTAAATCAAGCAGTCAAACATCGCATGCTTCTTCACATGAAGGTATACACATCGATTAACAGGTAAAGTCCATAAATGACTCTAAACTATATCTTGGACAAAGTAAAATAGTCAAATAATTAACCTGAAAACCATAGGACAATAGTCCTTCCACTTGAAACCTTCAGACTGGTGAGGTGGTGTCAGTTGGGACCCTTCTCTAGGAAAGTTCATCCAAAAGCTCGCCCTTGGACCAAAATCAGATGCTCGAACTTCCCGTTTCTGTATTGGCGTGATTTTCCCCACAGTGTACCTGAAGGATAGAGCTACCATTTAACATTGATGTTTTCGGTGAAATTAACCTATTGAAAGTTTGCATGAGATTCACATTACAGCCATGTACTAGCCATAGTAAACTAATTCAATATTTTAGGCACCACATAAAGCAAATTTGAGTCACATCACTATTACTTCTTTTTTCTTCTGTCGTGACACCAGCCAAGAGGACCATCAATATAGGTGCATACTCTGTTGTCTTCATCTAACTAAATAAATTTTTTCACTTTATGTTATGCTGTTCAATCTTCAGGCAAAGGACTAGAAAATATAAGTGATCAAGTTAAAAAAGTGAAATTATGAGTTTTTGTCGTATAGAGACATACACCAGAAGTTTCTAGTACACGAGATTGAGGAAGTTTCTTGCAGCTTATTAATCTTAGTGATTTCAAGTGTACCTGATACCAAGCTGCAGACTGAGCATCAGATCATAGCTCCTATGGCCCTTAAAGATTGCTTCTCCTAGCACTATAGCCTCTTTGGCAAACTTCTTTTGCCGCCGTCTTGCTCTCCTAGATGAAGGCGAGTCAGTACTATTGCTGCTGTCTTTTTTTTCAGCTTTTGTTGTTGCTGGAACTATGTGGTATGGTTCTTCATGGGGCGGCTGGAGTATTACAGTAGGGACTATAACAAATCCAGGTATTTGAAGTTACGAAGGCGTGGCCAGTGCACATAATACTTTGTTCATCTAAAAATTCATCGTGATTATCTCAGATAGATCTCACACGAAATCCATTAAATTTAATGTTCCATATGTTTAGCATGCACAATTCGAGATCAATTAACAATTTAATTATTAAATCTATCACCTCAATAACAGTCTCCTTTTTTTCCCCCCTTTTATGCGGGTGGTATCGACACAACAACACTCTTGTATTCAATGCACTGACTTTACTCCAACAACGCAGGATGACGTCAACGAGCTCATCGGAAAATTCTACTTCCTCCATGAAAAGAAAAAGTTCACGCGGTTGGGCAGACGCCTGCATGTCCTGGACATCTTCAGAGAAGGCCTGCTAATGGAATCCACGGAGGCCCAGCACGAAGGGAAAAATGGGGAGACCGAACCGATAATCCGTTCAGCCACTGAGCTCAACGAGGCCGGGATCAAGTTCGATAAAAGCATGACCAACAGCCTCAAGAACATCTCCTTTGTTAAAGGGGTCCTGAAGCTCCCAGTTATCAAGGTGGAAGACACCACCGAGTCCATGTTCCTCAACGTCATGACGTTCGAGCGCTTGCACATCGGGGCTGGGAACGAGGTCACATCCTACGTCACCTTCATGGACAAAATCATCAACGATAGGCAGGATGTCGCCCTGCTTCACCTAAAAGGCATCATCCAGAATGATTTCGGAAGTGACAAGGCAGTCGCCAAGCTATTCAACTCTCTGTGCACGGACGTGACGCTCCCATCCAACAAAAACCTCGACGTCGTGCAACAGAAGATCAGCAAGCACTGCGAGGAAACCTGGAACATTTGGAGGGCTACTCTCAACCGCACCTACTTCAGGAGTCCTTGGACCATATTGTCCCTCACTGCCGCCATCTTCCTCTTCGCTCTCACTATAATGCAGGCCGTGTATACCGTGCTCAGATACCATGCAAAATGATTTTTTTTTTTCCATTTTTCGTTGTTTCTCCTAATGCCTGATGCTTGATAATTATCTGTTGATTGGCTGTTGATTGTTGTCATCAATGATTTTCCTCCTGTTTTCAATCGTGCTTATTTCCCTCTCTAAATGTTATGAACGATGTGTTGTAATATATTTATTATTCTAAATATGATCCCAATAGTATTCCCATTTTTATTGCCCAATTTATCACCCACATCTATTACATGATATTTGCCCGTTACCATAACGGTCTTGATGGAAGACATCGGTAACATAAGAAACGGAATAAAATATCAGGTCGTTTAGTTCAAATTCTATTACTACAGAAAACACACCATTGGGTTTGAGGGGTATTGGATAGTAAAACAAGGCGTACAGATCTCCATATTGCAGATCGATCGTGCTGCGTGGATTCATCCAAGGTTTTTGAGGTTTTCTGTTTTTGTAAATTTGATCAATGGCTGGAGCTATGTTGATCTTTACATTTCCACAAATCGATCTCGAATTTTGTATGAATTTATCCGTGATTAATAAATTGGGATCATCAAGTTTTAGTTTATATTTAGTCTAATATGATGGACATTTGGCTGTTTAAATACCATTATCAGAAGATGATGATTCTCTTGTTTCAGTCTTTTTCATTTTTGTCCAATTTGGATAGGTATTCGGAAGGACGATCACGTTCTAGGCAAATGAAATCTTCCATTCCAACATTTTCCTTTTTATTAAATTTTGTTGAAGTTGCGGTCAGTTTATCCAGAAAAGCCAAGACTCTACAAGTTTGTAGAACTATGGTACGTAGTTAAAGTCTGGTGTTTTCTGGCTTAGTTGGTGGTAGTTAGAAGTAATGGCAAAAAACCTGTCCAACATGTAAAATGAAGCACATTTCTTTGTTTGTGACAGAGATTCTTAGCAGAAGAGTCGATTAGGAAGAACTATTAAAAGGCTTCATGCTCGTTCATTCATGTTCAGCCCAACTACAGCTCCATATATCCCTTGCACAAAACATTTTGATAATAAAACAACTTCAAAAGCTCCTTCCTTTTTCCTTTGCTGAGTAAATCCCCACAAACATACACACTTCCACATTAACACTAAAAGCCAACAGTGGTGTTAGGGCCTCATTCGGTTGGCATTGAGCGTGAGTCCTATCCACCCCCAACTAAAATCCCCACCATATATCCAACACCAAAACGATGGCCAACTCTATCTCACTATTGTTCCTACTTTTGATGAAAATAACTATATTTATTTACTAAAGCATTAAAATGATTACTTTCTTGATGGCACAAGATTTAAGCGACATCGTGAAAGAATATAAGGCTCCGTAGGAAGGTACAAGCTTCTGACAGAGCAACCACAAAAAGTTGCAAGGGCTTTGTATGTCATCCAACAAGCACTCTTGGAAACAATATTTCCGCAAACCATTGGAGCAAAAACCACAAAGACGTGTTCGAAGATAATGTGGAAGCAAAGAATGTATGTAATTAAATTACGTGAGAGAACTGTTGGAATTCAAGTCGGCGGAAGATGACTTACCTAATTCCGATGCACAAATAGCAAATAGCCCAGGAATGAACGTTGATTTGTGAATCAATCACGAACAACACTACCTCACGTTGGTCTGGATGCGATCACGAGGAAAGCACCCGATTTCCACGGCGTAAATGCAAACTGTTCTTCCAATATTGAAATGAAATGCCTTCTTATTTGACGATGGAAATGGAGAGAGATTTTGGTGCAAATGATCTGATAACCTTTCCAACGGTTGTGTTCGGGAGGCTTATATACGTCTCCCTTCATACCCCTCCATTAGAGTCTTTCCATCGTAACGTTTCAACTTGAAACGGTGCGTCCAATGGCACCCCATCATGGACGTACCAGCTAAAGTACAACATCTCCCACTCGGACATGATGGGCTTGATAGCGCTCTATCAAGAATATAAGGCAAGGCGTTCAACATTCATCAACTTTACAGAACAATTCATACTGGCAAGTAAGCCGTGCGACCAATGAGTACACCTGCACTTGGGAGCTCAAATTATGCACCTGTTAGGGATGACATAATGGCTACAACTCCGAAAAAAGAAATAAACAATTGATGTCTCATAGTGCCCCATACATATTTTGTTACATCAATTCAAGTATACCTATCCCTTAAAGGCTATACTTGATTATCCTCAAAACACCATGTATTTACAATTATATCCGCAATCACATAAGGCGATATAATTAGTCGACCAGTAAATACATGTGACAGATGTAAAAATAACAATAGTCTTCCTTCACACTCATGTCTCTCTCAATTTTAGAACAACTGCTTTCCTAGACACGTCCCATAGGCCATATCTATTCATGACCACCCGTAACATGCTAAAGTAGCAACATTGATCTTTCATTTCGAGAACATAGTCAGAAGTAACATAGGGCACAAATTGAGGTAAATTATAAATTACCTCAAGGGCTCACACGATGAGTAAATAGGGATAATTTTACTCACCTTCCATTGTCGGTCGAACAATGCACATGTAGCATGAAAAACTGCTATAGTGAATTTCTCTTTCTACAAGAGCGTATGTCATCTCTTAAATATATCCACTATATGGATCTTAGCCTAAACATAGTCACGTGCTTCTCACGTACTAATGTTTAGCTCGAGTGCTATATTAGCTTGCTTTCTATAGCACCCAATTAAGTACTCACATCCGGCATCTTACAGGCATACATGATTGTGGGACTATCATGTTCGGTCTTATTATAAACAAATCACAGACCTCATCTTGACTCCAATCAAGGCGACATATTTTATGTACCAGACTTGCTCTTCAGCATTTATTTGTACATAACCTCTCATCTCAACGTGCTAACTATAGCACTTGAGGCGATAGCTCGTGTGAGTGAGCCAATCATTACCTGCTGACATACTTTCCAATAATATATATGTGCTTGTGCTAGTCTCATAATGGATTTGTACTTTTTGATAAAACATCAAGTCATTAATAAACAAACAAGTACAATACATATGTCCATAAATACATAAAACAATGATTCTCTACAATAACACATATCACATTCTACGCAAACCTAGTGACATCCTGTGGGTCAAGAATATGTCTCTAGGAATAGCCTTCGTAAATGGATCAGCAACCATTCTATTGGTTGAAATGTATTGTAGAATCACTTCTTTCTACGCTATAATATCTCTGATGAAGTTATTCTTTATGTCAATGTGCTTCGTCCTTCCATGATACTTGGGATCTTTCACATAGGCAATGACCGCTTGACTATCGCAATAAACTGTCACCGGTCTTGGAACCTCAAAGGATGTGACTAAATTTTCAAAGAAACGTTTTAGCCATATTGCTTCTTGCACCGCGGCGTAACACGCAATAAATTCAGCCTCCATAATAGACAAGGCTGTGCATGTCTGCTTCTTGCTATTCCAAGAAATTGCACCTCCATTGAGCAAGAACGCATATCCGTAAGTCGATTTACGCTCATCCAGTCTCCACCCCAATCAGCATCCGAATAACCTAATATGCGTAAATCATTCCCTTGGTAACAAAGTCGATAGTCCATGGTGCCCTTCAAGTATCTCGATCCTCTTCACTGCTTTCCAGTGTGCTTGACCGGGATTTGATTGATATCGGCTCACCAATCCCACGACATAACATATGTCGGGTCGAGTACACATCATAGCATACATCAAACTTCCGATCGCACTAGCATAAGGAACAGTTTCCATCATTTTAATTTCTTCTGGAGTCTTAGGACAAATCTCAGTACTTAGGCCTTCACCTTGCATGACAGGGGTATCAATGGGATTACAGTGCTGCATATTGAAACGATCAAGAATCTTCATAATATAAGACTCTTGTGATAAAGTAAGGAGTTTCCTTGATCGATCTCTTTCGATCTTAACTCCTAATATATAAGCAGCTTCTCCCATGTCCTTCATTTCAAAATTAGAGGACAACCATTCTTTTATGGTGATTACCATAACCTTGTCATTTCTAGCCAACATAATATCGTCCACATAAAGTGATAAAATCACAAATTTATCTTCGGACCGCTTGACATATACATAGTGATCTTCTTCGATCATCGTGAAACCAAAAGTTGTTATGGCTTGATGAAAACGAAGATACCATTGTCAAGATGATTGCTTAAGGCCATATATTGAGCGATGAAGTTTGCAAACTTTATGCTCTTGACCTTTAGTTATGAAACCTATTGATTGTTTCATATAAATTTCCTCATCTAGTTCTCCATTGAGAAATGCTGTCTTTACATTCATTTGATGTAATTCAAGGTCCAAATGTGCAACAATGGCTAGAATAAGGCGTATTGAGGCAAACCTTACAACTGGTGAAAATATTTCCTCGTAGTCTATACCCTCTTGTTGAGTATAACCTTTCGCCACAAGACGAGCCTTATACTTTTCAATGGATCCATCCGCCCTTTGCTTAATCTTAAAGACCCATTTGTTTCCAATGGCCTTACGATTGGGTGGTAGATCAACCAAGTCCCGGACATGATTTGTCCTCATTGACTCCATCTCATCTTCCAAAGCTTTTCTCCATTCTTCCTTATCAGAGGATGAGAGAGCCTCTTGAACAGTCTTAGGCTCGGCATCATCTTTATGAGCAATCATAAATGCTTCCCCTTCAATCTCAAAATGACGACGAGGAATACTTTTACGATTACTTTTACGTAATTGAATTTCTCTTGAATTCAATTCGTCAGACGATGCAACACTCCCACTAGGTCTTTCATGTTGAGGTAAATCTTCATTTTCCTCCATAACATTAGTGGGTGTATTATTAGGATCTTCCATCTCATATAATTGGAAATCCTTATCAATCTTAGCTCTACTAGGAAAATCATTCTCCAAGAACGTGACATCTTGTGACTCCTTTTCAGTCACACTCCCATCAGCTTGTTCACCTATGAACACATACCCTTTGGAGTGTTCAGAATATCTTATAAAGATACATTTCTTCCCTCTAGGGCCTAATTTGCCATATTTATGGGAAGATTCGTGAACATAAGCTGCACATCCCCATGGACGTAGACTACTTAAGTTTGGTTTTCTACCAGTCCATAATTCATAAGGGGTGAAAGTGACCGATTTTGAGGGCACTCGATTAAGTACATAGGCGGTAGTCAATAATGCGTCTCCCCAAAAAGAGATAGGTAAATTTGCTTGCGCCATCATAAACCTAACCATTTCCAATATGGTTCTATTCCTTCTTTCAGCTACCCCATTTTGTTGTAGAGTACTAGGAATAGTCAATTGTCATACAATTCCCTTTTCATCACAAAGAGCCTTGAATTGCTCCGATAGATACTCACGTCCGGGATCGGTTCTCAATGCCTTTATCGTTTTGTTCAACTGATTCTCTACCATTGTTATATATCGTCTAAAGCAATCCAATGCTTCTGACTTATGGGAGATCAGAAAGACATAACCGAAACGCGTGAAGTCATCTATGAAAGTAATGAAATATGAGGCTCTATGCCTCGCTCTCACATTCAAAGGACCACAAATGTCAGAATGTATGAGTTGCAATGGAAATTCAGCTCTAGTCCTTTTACCGAATGGTTTTCTAGTTGCTTTTCCTGCTAGACAATGTTCACATACGGGTAGATCAACTTTAGTGAGTGACCCTAAAAGGCCTTCTCTAGCTAATTTTTGCATTCTTTGCAACCCAATGTGACCTAATCTAGCATGCCAAGTATTTGCATCAATCTCAACATTACTAGAAGATGCAATTAAAGAAAAACAACCATTAACATTAACATTGTACTGATCATAGTCAATGTCTAACACCATAAAACCATTCGATACATGACCTGAACCATAATAAACTGTTCCATACAAAATGTCAACACAATCACCATGAAAATTTAAAATATAACCTAGGCTAAGAAGAACAACTACAGAGACCAAGTTTCGTCGAATATCCGGAGCATAGAGGACATCATGTAGGAATAGGCTTTGACCACCACATAAAAGTAATTTACATGTGCCAATTCCCTTTACTTCAACTCTTGAGTTATTCCCAACATATATCCATCTTCTTCCAGGCTGTATCTGACGAAACTCCACAAATGCTTCTCGGTCTCTAGCTACGCGGTCTATTGCTCCTGAGTCTACAGTCCACATGGGATGAGATTCAGCAAGCATTACAGTAATAGAAACAAAAGCATTACTTAAAGTAATGGAGTAATAGGGTACCTCTTTCGGCTCAGTGCATTCACGAGCAAAGTGACCCATCTTGCCACAATTGTAGCATTTCATCTTGGCCTTGTCCTTCTTCCCACCACGCTTCTTGCGTTGGAAGGTCTTAGCCCTTTTAGGTGCCTGATCAGTCTTATTCCCTTTGTTATTGAATTGAGAATTCCTTTTGCGCTCGAAGCCCGAAGCTTTGCGCGAACTCGATTCAGCAACATAAGCATGAGTAGAGGATCTCGCAGCCTCTAGGCGCTCATCCTCTAATTCCAAATGACGCGCTATATCATCAAAAGTGACAATATTCTCATTATGTGTCATATTGATCTTCATATGCTCCCAATTGTCAGGAAGAGACCTTATAACAGCCTGAACCTCGCTGTTCATCGGTAAGGGAGTGACTCGCCGACTTCACTCACGAATCATATTTGACATGTCTTGAAGATGCTGCCTCATCGTTATATTTGGGCGCTTTCGGTATGTGTCAAACTTGATGGTGAGTCTCCTTAGCTTAGTGGCAGATGTATCCCCAAACTTATCTTTCAAGGCAACCCACATTATATGAGCTTTATCATAACTTCAAACTCACACATGAGATCATCCCGCATACGGCTCAAAGAACGTGATGCAAGCAATGCTATTTTTCTTTTCCAAGCTTGATAAGCTTCTAGATCTCTCCCGTGTTGAGCTGAAGTTCCATGCTCGGGTTCATCCATGGTGTGGTTGAGGGTTTCCAAAACCTCTTGCTCCTCAAGGATGTACTGTCACCGTTCAGCTTCTCACCCTTATTGAGGTCAGCCACAATGGTCTTGGATGCCAATGCCATAATCAATTGCTATAACAGATTGACATATATAGACGCATAATCAATACTAGCACATTTTTCAAAGTAACACACATATTTAACTTGCAGCAAAAACAAACTAAAATAATAATAATTCAACAATAGACACAGAAATTCACTATGTTCCCAATCAACTATTATCATTAATTAGTTTAATTTGCTACCAACTCCTTCGAATTCTACCAACTCCCACTAGGAAAAATAATTACATGGCCTCATGTAATGTCTACATTTTTCCATTAACACAAAAGCATAGTATGATGTAAATCAACGTACAAATAACAATCATGCAGCAACTCCAATCAAAAAACCACAATTCAACATGTAATGGATTTCCTACCATTGTTCGAATTTTCTAGCAACTTGAAAATTGCAAGTATATTAAACTATATACATGATATCATCGAACCAAGCTCTACACAGCATATATGACATCATTTACACACAAGCTAGCTACTGTATTTCCTAAACGACAAGAAAATACAAGCTACAAAGGAATAAACTATGCTTTAAACCCCAAAAATACGCGTACATAGGGTTCCCTACACATTTTCATACATTAATAAAATCCAAAAAAGCAAAATAAATATACCACAGTGTAGAGAACATCAATACGAACCCAACGCCACCAACCACGCTCCAATCGGAGCCCCCACGTGCCTTCACGCGTCGCCTGAGTGCACAACGCGTGTGGCGCACGCGCCAGCGAGCCAAAAAGGCTCCTGGCCGGTCCGACCGTTGACCAGTCACGGTCAACGGGTCGGGTCAACAGTCAACGGGTCCAGTCGGGTCGCAGGTCGGGTCGGGTCGCCGGCCGGCCAACTACCGCCGGTGGTGATGTCATCAATGACGTCATCCCAATGGTTACCGACCGTTGGATGACGTCACAATGACGTCATCACGCGTCGGTTCGCCGACCGGCGCGTGACGCGCACCCGCCAGTTTGCTGATCGGCACATGTGGTGCATGCGCTGGCCTTGCCAGCGCTTCAGGCGCGTGGCGCCCACGTGCAGCGGCTTTTGGCCGCGCGTGCAGCGTCGTACGGTGGCGCTCGACCCATCACCAGACTAGTCTCGACGAGCTCTATCACCCTGTATTTTCAAATTTTGATTTGGCCAAAAAATTGTTTCGAAAAATGGCCAAAACCGTACGGATGTGCGCGACCCCTAATCCGTTCTTCACTTCGGTTCGATTTTGAGTTTCTCATATGGCAATTCCGACCATTAGATATCCAAACAATGTAGAATACAATCTCTTGATCTCAATATCAAATGGTAAATGAGAAAACTCAATCAAAAACAAGGCAGAAAACACGACCTAGCTCTGATACCAATGTTGGAATTCAAGTCGGCGGAAGACGACTTACCTAATTCCGATGTGCAAACAGCAAATAGCCCCGGAACGAACGTTGAATTGCGAATCAATCACGAACAACACTACCTCACGTTGGTCTGGATGCGATCACGAGGAAAGCACTTGATTTCCATGGCGTAAATGCAAAATGTTCTTGCAATATTGAAATGGAATGCCTTCTTATTTGACGATGGAAATGGAGAGAGATTTTGGTGCAAATGATCTGATAACCTTTCTAACGGTTGTGTTCAGGAGGCTTATATACGTCTCCCTTCGTAGCCCTCCATTAGAGTCTTTCCATCGTAACGTTTCAACTTGAAAAGGTGCGTCCAATGGCACCCCATCATGGACGTACCAGCTAAAGTACAACATAAAAAAATTACTAGAGAAACAAAACAATCAACAATGAGGAAAATTTGCATGATTCAGACCGACCACAAACAGCCACTGCACGGGAAGGGTGAGCTGCAAATAATCAGGTAATTATCAATTTGGAGAATTATAAGGTTACAATCACTCATAATGCTCAAGTGTTTCCCTGTTTAAGATTATACCCAAACTCATAGTATTTCACCTCACGTAATTGCTCGATAAACAAATCATTGAAAACTTGAAACACTGGCGTCTTCACGAAGAAAATGCCTCAATTGGATGAAGGATTCTCTTCACAAGCTTCACCCGATGCTCACATCTCCTTTGTACCCCCAACGAAAAGAGAACTCCACTTTAAGGCTTGAAGAAGTCAACGGCCCACACAACCCACACAAACCCATGTTTCTCTCCTCTTCTGACGAGCACCAACATACGAGCTCCTTTTTATTTGTTTTTGGCTGTAAGGAGTTCCAGCTAATGGACGGCTTGGATAAGATTACAACAACCAACTCTCCCCGTTCCAATCCAAATAGGATAAGTTTGCTGGGTTTTAATCCAACGAGCATCTTTCAATCAAATCGGATTTCATATACGGCTCAAACTCATAATATAATATAAGAACATACTAAAATAAGATTTTTAAGACGCAACAAAGACACAAACCATTAGATTTCAGTCTCTTCAAAATGTTAAAATAAACAATTATGAGACCCTCAAACAATAATGTGGAAGATTAGAATGACGAGTAGATCAAATGGGGGCTTATGGAGATGATATCAGGGGAGTAGAAATTTTAGATGTGATGTTTATTAAGGAACACAATCCTATTATCAGTCCTCTAGAAGAATTTAAGGACTTAAAAATCATGTTAGTGAGTGAATTCATTAGCTTAGGCGTATGAGAAAAGACTAATGCTTTATGACGAAGATTCCGTTGAGAGTGACTTTCAGTCTAAAATAAATGCGGGTCTCATAAATCTGAAAAGGGTTCAAGGAGCTTGTGGAAAAATAAGAGAGGAGAAGAAACCTCTTAAAAGGAAAAAAATAAAATCTAACCTGCAGTATTTGCAATAAAATAAATTAATTAAAAAAAGATTGTTGGTTTCCTAAATAAATCTCAATATCCCTCGTGTAAAAGATAAGCCACATAAAAAAAAAAAAAAATTGTTGACTGAAAACAGATTATCGAGATAATTATGCTGAAGAAAAAGAAAATACAGACAATATGTTCACAGCAAGCCAAGTGGTGAATGTTGAAAAAAATTATACATGTTATATTGATAGTGGTGTAGTAATCATAGATGTGCGATAAACTATATCCTACAATCTTGATCTACCATTTCCAACGGGGCAACAGTGGTGCCCGGTGGAAAATCCCGACGAAAGTACTCAGGTTTCCCAAAGGGTATATTTTGTATCATTAGGTCTTAATGCAACAATGTTGGGCGCATAAACACTAGAGGGTAAATGATATTTTAGAGTTTGTAGCCATGACAGCAATTTGAAAGGGAGAGAACTACAATGCCTTGGTGATCTCTATTGCCCTTGAGGGACGATTTTCTTTACCGAGCAGAAATTAAGTAGATGAAGAATCCATAGCTATATAAAAATACTATAAGAGAATTTATTTAAGTTGTTCTCTAAGTACGCCTATTAAGATCCTATATTGCTAGAATAGCCTTCTCCTCATTATATATATGTGGGTATAAACTGATGGTGCTTTCTCCATAATAGTGGTCATCGTTTCAGTAAAAATTAATTTTTTACAAGTTAACTAAGTCGAATATCGACTTTAATTTACTTTCTCCTAATAAATTTGTAATTTGAGTTCTTAGTTGAGATATTTAAGAGCAACTTTAGACAAACTTGTCGAGTGCTTTCAAAATGACATGAATCCTTTATCTAGTACAAGAAAATATTAGATGGTGTTATATCCTCATGTGAATCATGCTCTACCCCGCTTATTGATCGCCATGTGCCTAGATGGTGGCTCACTTTTAGTCTATTGTCTCTCTCTTATGTGCGGTGCATTTCTCTTCTTCTTCTTCCTTTCTTCCTTTTAGCGTCAATAGCGATGCCCATGGAGCCTCCACCACTAACTACCGACCGCAACCTCATGTTGGCTTTGCGTGATTGTGAATTTGATTTGTTTTCTATTTCCCCTTGTGGAGTTAGGGGAGGGGTCATATAGAGTTTCTTCCTATTGAAGTTTTACTTGCTCTAATTCTGAATTGATGAGAAAAATTTGACTTTCTTAAGCATTTTAAATGGTTGTGGAATTAAAAAGGGAGGTTTTGATGTGCATTTTGATTTCATTCATTGGATAGCGATTTCATTTGTAGCAGCACCAATATTTAGTTTGACTTATAAAATTGACTTTGCAATACTAGTTTGACTTTGATTTAATTTTTAATTTATCTTTTTGCTAGAGTCATTTTTTTCTCCATATGAAACCATTAAAAGTTCTTGAATTTGACGTAAGATGATTATAATTTTGTCTTGTTCATCATTTAAAAATTAATTTATGAGAAATTATACGATTGCCATATCTTACCGGAAAATTACTCTTTGTGAAATATATATTTTTTTCATTACATCATATGTATTTTTGAAAGAAGGGCCTTGAGTACTAAGAAGGAGACCTCGAGTAAGAAATTTAGATTATTTAAAAGGTAAAAGTTATATATCTAGTGTCATGTCAAATATGGGAAGTCCTTGCCAAAACCACATTACATGTACTCAAATATGTGGATGGCAAGCACTGCAGTTTGATTCCCGCGTTATTCATGGGACATTTCCTAAACAGTTTTTATCTTCACTGGGGCATAAGGAAGTGACACATCCTCACTTGGGCACCACCACACACTCTTCCCATTTCTCTTTCTCTCTCTCTAAAGTCACCACTTGTCACATCTTTCAGCTTGATTGGTTTATGGAAAATTGATCCACAAAATAATATATTAATTCAATTTTTCATGGAATTAGCCATTTTCGGGTTAAGTTAACATCTTTTATAAGATTTTTATGTTTACTATTATTAATTATAGCAATCACAACAGATTCAAGAATTCTTTGATTAGAGATTCTTATCAAATAAATGTAGAAACTCACCATATCTTCCAATTAAATCAAATACGAAATCGTAAGATAATTATACGAGGAGCGAGAGAGAATATGAAATATTTATGTGATTCGATCCGAGTATTGATATCTACACCATAGGAAAAGCCAGCTAGAAAAAATTCCACTAACCAATCCAATAATTACAAAGTGACAATCGCTAACAAGTTTGAGCATTTTCAATACTTAAAAGGAAGACTTTTATTGTTTTCGTCCTTTTATATTTTCTTTTTTGTGGCATAAAATCAATAAAAAATTGAACCCTTCTCTTTATATGATCAATAGTAGCATCGCTTGTACGGCCTTAGTGACGGCCTTCTAGAGGAGTCAATCTCTCTATTGATCAATCTTGGATCTTTACATAAGTGCCACCGCTCCAAAGAAATTAGATAAAGTAATGTAACAACCTTTCTCTCGGCTGAACTCCTGCAGCATGACTCATGTAGGTAATCAATCAAGAATTCCGGTCCGCCTCATCCAATTCGGGTCGGATCTCGTGCATGGGCTGAAACTCGAGATATCTTACAAGAGAACTCTTGATTTTTTTATTTTTTTTGGTCGGTAAAAGAACTCTTGATTGGAGCTCATAAATGTGCGCAATCAATTATGTTTAAATGGTCTGAAGCTAAAAAAAAATGAAAAATAAAACCCACATTAATATTTAGTTTAATTTAAAAACTTGACTCTACCTCTATGATTTGACTTTGATTTTAATTCAAATATATCTTTTGCTTAAACTAGTTTTCTGCATTTGAAATCCGTGGACATTTTTGAATTTCACACAACATGGTTACAACTCCTCTTGTGTGCCATCTAAATTTAATTTATGAAAAGTTATATGATTGTCATGAGCTAACCATGCATAAATATTACTAGAACGTAACTCATTATGAAGCTTTTTCCCTACAAATAATGTATATATGGGAGAAGGGCGTCGAGTACCTAAAACAAGACATCAAACAAGAAATCCGGCATATCCCAAACAGAAAGTACTATTATAAATCTAATGTCACGTCAAATATCAACTATGCCAAGTTCATACCTCAATTAGCATTATATGTACTCCCAAACGATCCTTATAATTTAGGCAGACACTTGTGAAATTCATCAAATCCAAAGGCTTATCACGAGATGTCATGCTTGTGTGCATACAATTAGATGGTTTTTTAATCATGATGATGGGCCTAAGTAGGCCCGTTCGCCCATGTTGGGCCTAAAAGCCTAGCCCGCAAGATAAGGGCCCATGGAGGAACAATTGCGATGTGAAAGGTTGCTTTGTTTAGATACGAGAGGTTGTGTCTTTTGGAAGAGGTTTTACGTTGAGGGTTGCGTCTTTTGGAGGAGACGCTTCGAGGGAAAGTAAAAAGGAAAAGGAACGTACCTTTTGTAAGTACGTACGTTCTTTTTCTCTCTCTCTCTCCCAAAAACCAACGTAACAACAGTACCTTAAAAACTTAGTGTTTTCTCCCCTTCAAAGCAACAGTGCGCTCCTCTATAGAACAAGATCGTGATTCTTCCTCAAACTTTGACATTGGTGTTTAATCTGTGGACAATAAGGTACGCTCGATTCCGTGGTGTATCTTTGATCGGTGATACATGTGATTCTTGGGTTTGTCTTCCGTGTTCGTTTTAGGGGTTTGATTGAGTGTTGAATCCGATTTAGGGAATCCGTTAATCCCAACATTGGTATTAGAGCACTGTCCATGTTTCCCAATCACTTTTTATGTTTTACGAATTGCTTTTGATTGAATTAGTTTTTTTTTTGGTTGAAATTCGAGATAAGCCACTGCTGGTCGATCGGGGATGGAAAAATTCTGACACCGTATTGTTCCCCCTAGTCTTTTTGATTTTTTTGTAAATCAAAGTTCGTTTCTGATAGCATAGGGTTGAAGGTCTCGTCGATATGAGAAAAACAAGTGGCGGATCATCGCCGGGGGCCGTTGGACGCGTCGCCACGCGTAGCCAGAAGGAATCGGCATCATTGCACGCGCCGATTCGGTCCTCAGGCGTGTGCGACGCATGCGCACGGTTGCCGACACACGCCCGTGCGCGGCACGACCGCGGACGCCAACGCGCGCACGTGCGTGGCACGTGCCAGTCGATTCGTTCGATCCATCGTGACCGGCCCGATCGGCATGACTGGCGCGACCGGCCCAACCGGCTCGACCGGTCCGACCTGACCCGATTGACTCGACTCATTGACCATTGACCTCGACCGTTGACTTTGACCGTAGACCCAAACAAAAAGAAGAAAAAAAGAATGTGTTTCTTTTTTTTTCCAATTAAGTCAATGTGGATTATATGTAATCCCTTATTTGTTTTGCATTTGTTGCAAGAACAATGCCTCCCCTTCAGGCGCACATACCTAAAAGCGCAATTACCGATGAACAAAGGAAAGGCTTTCTAGGTTGATAGCTGAGCTGAATGATTATCGATGGAAGAGTGGTGACTTAATTGATCATGTTCTCGAGGCCAACAAGAAAATACAATAAGTCATATGGAATGGTCGTCCCATGCCACAATCTTAGATGGTGTGATTCTTTATGAACACTTTTCCACCGATATGGCAAGGAGTGTTGAATCGCCTATGGGAGGTCAACAAAGCACGTATAGGAGCCTAGTAATGGCTTTTATAGATGAACATTACCGAATTGAAGCCACAAGGACTGCGACCCATGGAATGACTTCAATCCGGCGGGGGATGGATGTGTGAAGGAGAAATCCTAAGGGATACCCGTCTGTTTTACCGTGGCTGCCTAGAATGTCTAAGAATTTTAAAGAAGAAAAGATCAAGAAATTGAACAATAAAGAATCTTTCCCAGTTCATGTGTTGACTTGGCGTTAGATGTTTTTGGCTGGTCTTTGTTTAGTATACATTATGGACATCTTATGTAAATGTTTTCTACCTAGTTGTTGTTGATGTAGTAACTGATATATTAGTTGCATTATGTGAAAACATTATTATTTTATCATTATTGGATGTCATTTACTATTTGCTTCTGTTAATTGTTAGCTGTTGTGGATAGTTCATAGAAGTTTTTGTAACTTCAAAGAATTTATTTTGCATAAAAGATTAAATTAATAATAATTCCAAGTTAGGATTTTTGGATGATGATTGGAAACATAGTGACCTTTTGATTCTTAAACATTACTTGAAATTATTCATTAATCTGATGGGTTTGTACAAAATGGATGCATAAATGATAGGCATTAATAATTCGTGTATATGTGTCTGATATGTTCAGATCGATGGCTTCAGCCACAAAGAGCATAGGAACTGAGCTGAACAAAGGTGAGAAGCTCAATCGCGATAACTATGAAATATGGCACATGAAAATCCAATATGTGCTGAAAGAGCAAGAGGCGCTAAAAGCTCTTAACCTGACCATGGAAGTATCTGAAAATGGAAACATTACACAACACAAGAGAGATTAGGATGCATTTGCTGCTTGGAAAAGAAAGAACTCTCTTGCTCGCATTACGTTGCTAAGTAGCATGGAAAATGACGTCATGCGAGAGTTTAGGCGTTTTGGGAATGCCAAGAAAATGTGGGAAGCGTTGGCAGCAAGATTTGGTCATACTTCGGTGACCAGACTAAGATAGCTCACTATTAGGTTTGACTCTTACAAGAAGCCTCATGGTCAGACCATGAAGTAACACCTTAGAAAGATGTCAAACATGATTAATGAGCTGAAAGATGCTGGCCATGTCTTGACTGATGAGCAGCAAGTGCAAGCAGTGATTTGTTCCTTGCCTTAGAGTTAGGAGCATATGAAGGTGCACCTGACTCATAATGAGAATATCAAAACTTTTGAGGATGCAGTGAGTCATCTTGAGTTGGAAGAGGACCGCCTCTTGGCAGCTAAACTGGAAACTGAAATTTATCATGCTGTTTCCAGCTCACATGGAGCTTCAAGCTCTAAGCGCAAACGTCATGACTGGTTCAATAAAAGGAAAGGCAAGGGAGCAAGTGCTCCAGGGAAGAAACCAAATGTTGACCAACATGAAAGATGAAAACATCATTGAATGAAGAAACTGACAAGGGTGAAGTGTTACAATTGTGACAAGAAGGGTCACTATGCTCGCGATTGTCACGAGCTAAAGAAGGTACACACCCCTATACATTTCAGAACTTTGCTTATGTGTCAAGTTCTGTATTCTTAACTGAGTCTAATACTTTGTGGGCTGTAGATTCAGGAGCAACAGACCATTTAGCGAAGGATAGAGAATCATTTCGCGAATACCAACTGGCATTTCCAACACTTATGAGAATCATTTCACGAAGGATAGCGAAGGTACACACCCCCTATACATTTCATCATAAGTGTGATGCCATGTTGAATTTTCAACACTTATGGGGAATGTCTTTAAAACATTATGGGATTATCAACCTCTCTAAACCCAAAATTGTCTTCATTAGGAACATAATCCAATTATCATAAGCCCCAAGAAAATGGAAGCATGATATATGACCACAATTAGTCTACAAGAGCTCATCACACGCTCCGTGTTGAAATGACCAACAAGTCAATTTTTAGCAGTTGGAATTAAGGCTTTCGCAATCTGCCAGCTATAAATGGGGGCAGCATCTCCCGTGTGATTGCGTGTGGCACCCCTCGACGGCCCCCGAACCATTAGGGTTGCCACAATTCGCTTACCTTTCACTTGGCCTGATAATATAATACTCGATACCAAGGAATTTCATGTGAATTCATAAATCTTGGGGGTTTACATCTTTTAGATCGATCCCTGCGCAATTTATATGGCAGAAGCACATCCATCAACTCTCATCCCTATATTCAGAAAACGATGCACACCAACTAAACATTTATAGGTAAAAGCCGAACACTTTTATTTATTTAAACCAGACGGACATTATTCATCGGTACTTCAAAATGCCATAGTCTTTTATACTCGTCTATACTTCAAAAGATGACCGACATCTTTTCCAATAGTCATATACTTAAGGTCCATCGACTAGTGTCGACGTCCAAAAGCTCCTTCCTTTGCTATCCTCCTCCTCGCGGTCATATCCAACCACTCGATCCATCTACGATGGCGGTGGTAGTAGAGGTATCTTGTCTAGTCTGAAATGTTAGTCCCCAAACGGGGTGAGTACAACCACTTAGCAGTAAAGATCCATCAAACTACACAATGCAACAAGCAAGACAATCACAATTTCATGTTAAATGCACATATCATCCGTGCAATCATGCTTATATCTCCATGAGATGCATTCACTAAGGCAATTCATGTTCCATGCCATATGCACATACATGTGCATGATCCATATCACCCATACAATCATATATATGTATATATATATATTCTATGAGATCCATTCAATGCCTTCATGATCGCATTCTCAATGCCATATAGTATCAACTCAATTTCATAGGCAATTATATCCCATGCCATATGCACACACACAAGTGCATGATTCAATTCCCATTTTGATATTCAAAAGGATCTCATCTTTCTCCCAGGGACCAGTGTTTGCATCCCTCATATATCGCTCACACCCAACCCGACATCGCAAGGAACCTCCGGCACACACCTTCGGGCATCCGGCACACACCTCCAAGCATCTCGCATCCCACCTGGCATAACGAGGAATCGCCAGGGCTCACCATGAAAATGGTTACCCTTGCCTTCCGGAATTACGTACCGACATACCACCAGACATTTCTTGGAATTACGTACCGATATACCACCGGGCATCTCGAAACTCACGAGGACATCCAGCACACACCTCCGAGTATCGTCAACTTAGCCGTCCGACAGTATCATCATTATCATTTCACAATTTATATACACATGTGTGTTTCACTTTCAACATGGCATTTTATGCAATAATGTCAAAGGTTTAAACCAACTTTTTGATATTATATAACATGCCAAATTTCACCACATGTGCAGCAAAAGCAACCACTCAAGACATTATGGCACATAGAGAAATTCATTTTATTTCTTGAAAATGCAGCAATTTTCGGATAAAACAGAATGCACTTCTTTAGTTAAAACTCTAGGAAAATTAGTAAATGGTCTTAATAAATTCTGAAAATTTGACACATTATAGACGAGACCTAGAGGCAAATATCTCATGCAGAACACCATATCAAAAGAACTTCATACAATTCAGTACAGTCCATGCATCACAACTTTTAAAATTTCAGCACTACAGTTTGCACACTTTCAGATATAATTTCGATTTAATACTCAAACGAAATCCGAAAAAATCGGAAATTTTGATATGTTATAGATAACACCTAGAGGTAAAAGTTTCATGAAGAAAGCGAAATCAAATTCGTTCTAGATTAATAGCTATAGTCGATTTAATTCTCCCTATTCTCGGTACTGTTTTTCCAGATTAACTCATTTCAAAGAAAATTCGTTTCACCGACCCACACATGTTCGTTTCTTCTCACTTTTCAGTATGTTATTCCTCAGAATATCATCTACAACTTTTATTAAGGACACAAGATCAAATTTGAAATGGATAATTTTATAAAAAATCACAGATTCACACTAGGTCAACATAACGTTTTCCAGATTCAATATCTTCCAAGAAAAATGGTTTCACCGACCTATAATTGTTAATTTCCTCTAAATTTTTTATATGTTATACTTCCAGAAGTCCTCTACAACTTTCATCAAGAGGTAAAAGTGAGATTCCAACTAAAAAGTTACTTTACAGTTCACGAAATCACCAAGGGTCAGCACAACGATTTCCAGATCTAGTTTCATCAAAGAAAAATCATTTCACTAACCAATACTCGTCCGTTTTATCTTAAATTTTATTATGTTACTCCTCAATATGTTCTCTACAACTTTAATCAAGAGGTTGAAGTGAGATTCCAAATAAAAAGTTGCATGCAGCTCACGAAATCACCAAGGGTCGGACTGATTTTCCAGAAAACAGTATGCTAGGCTAAGACACTTCTCCCAAATGCTTCGAAAATTTCTCACCTCTACCACATCCGAATTTTAACATCCACCACACACATATCACAGCAAGCAAAAGGGTAGATCAATGGACTCTACTTGCCTCAAGTCCAAAGAAAATGCAGCAAGACAGCGGCGGGGCAAGGCGGGCTCGACGGCGGGGCTAGGCGGACGCACGGCGGGGCAAGCCTTCTTCTTCCTCTCTCAGTGTCACTCTCTCTCTCTCTCTCTCTCTCTCTCGACACCTAGCTCTGACCACTCCCCTCCCCTTTTCCTTTTGGTTGAATAAAATCCTTGCATGCTTCCATTTTTGCATGGAGGGACACTTGGTAAGTTCCTCTCACCACTTGTAGCACCTTCCATGCCACTTGTTGATCTTCATGCAAGGCTAATGGGCCTCATTTGGGCCGGGCTTCGTCGATGAAATGGGGGGAAACGGTGGGCTGGTTTTTGGGCTAGTTTGGCCTTAAGAAAATCAGCCCAAATCTTCTCCTATTTTTCCATTTAATCTTCACTTATATAAATACATAATTGCAAGTTTATATGGCCATAAAACTTTGTAACATAAATCAATTAAAATCCAACTTATAAAACGCACGGCCTTCCTCTATTGTAATTCATTGGTCTAATGAATATAATATAGTTCGATGGCGCTTCCATCACCTATTCATGGTTCATGGTATATCCAGGAGTTGCTATGAAATTTTAGGATGCCACAATGTGACTAAAAGACCCCTCATATGGTGAGACACAGTCTTCCCATAAGAGCAATTATGATGTTTCCGCTGATCCAACTAACTATCGCTAGTGAAATAAAATCATTTTGAATGAAATTAAGGGAATTTATAATGATTGATATGCAACAATTTTGTTAGTAGATAGGGACACTTTAAAAGTTGGTTTTTTTCCATTTGAATGAAAGTGCCGCATAAGCTCTATTTCATGGATATAATGAATAGGGCCATTTTAATGTAAATATGAATGGGAGACATGTCATTCTTGGTCGAAGTTAGATATTCTATTATACTTTGAATCGTGCACGATTTTGATGTGATATTTTGAGTTTGCACTTTCTTTTACCTTTTTCTATATGGGAGTAAAATTTTAGGGGAAGGAACATATAGTAGAGAGAGAGAGATGTTGAAAGAAAAAAGAAGGAAAAATTAAAAGAAGAACAGAAAATTGAGGAAAAGTTGTTTTGAGAAAATTTTGAAAGTTGTGATACTTCATTATCTTTGAATATGTCTAATTAATTTTAAAAGTTGGACTCGACCCACTTCCATCTCATTAAGTAGGTAACAGGTTGAAGAGAAAAATCTGGTAATGAAGTGAAAGGGGACTCAACCCTATTTGAGTTTTAATAAAAGCTAGTTAAGGTGGTTATCACACGCCTCGTGTTGAAATGACCCACAAGTCAATTTTCAGCGGTTGGAATTAAGACTTTCGTAATCTGCCAGCTATAGATAGGGGCAGCATCTCCCGTGTGATTGTGACTAAAGGATCCCTCATATGGTGAGACACGGTCTTCCCATAAGAGCAATTATGATGTTTCCGCTGATCCAACTAACTAT